>JAADWT010000970.1:0-12435 GCA_023336285.1 Pythium grandisporangium
CCCCCCCCCCCCCCCCCCCCTCCCTCTTCCGTTCGCTTGCGTTGCACCAAGCATATTGTGTTGCTGGAACGAACCCAAACGCCCTACACAAAAGCCCTCATACGCTACTGAGCAATCGAAATCGAAAGCCCCAACTCGGCTGCGGCGAAGGTGGCGGTATTGGTAGCGGGGGTTCTGGCGACGACAGCAGCAGCGACGTTCGCCATGATGGGCGAGCACGAAGGCGAGGAGCCGCTGCCCAGCGAGCCGCTCAAGGCGCCTGTCGAGGCGGTGGTGGCGGCCACGGTCACGACCATCACCACAGCCACTACCACAGCCACTGCCACTGCCACAGCCACTGCCACAGCGACTGGCTCTGGCTCTGGCTCTGGCTCTGGCCCTGGGTCCATGGCCTCTTCGCCTTCACTAATGCTGACGGCCGCGGTGGAGACGGCCATGGAGGCGGTGGCGGTGCAGGACGCAGTCAGCGAGAGCGTTACGACCGCGGTGACGACCACCAGTAGCAGCCGTAAGCGCAGCCGCCACCGTGCAGCGGCGACGGCGCCCGCTGCCCAGACGGAGACAGCGACGGCGATGGAGATTACGCCCGAGTCACGCAGCCGCCCATCGCGGCGAGTGCGTACGTCGGCGTCGCCTGGAAGCGCCCGCAATGGCGTCGCGCGTAACCCAGCCGCGTCTTTGGCCTCTTCCTCCTCTTCCTCGTCACGTGCCTTGCCCGGATTGGATGCCTTGCTCGCGTCATCCTCGCGGCGCACCAATAACGGCGACGATGAGATGATGGTCGGTGCGATGATGATGACGGTGGACCGTGCGATGCTCTCCGAGTCCGTGGCGGAGAAGGAGATTGCCGAGTTTGGCCGCATCCTGGACGCCATGCTGCGGCGTGTATCCAACCGTGAGTTGGTGGAGCAGGCAGCCGAGTACATGCGCTCGTTCCCGCAGCATTCGCTTCGATTCCAGATCAAGATGAAGCAGGTACGCCATCCTCCCATTCACGCAAAGGATTGCACCTGCTGATGGTGCCGAGGAACAAGTGGATGGTGCACTGATATATTGTTTTTCTTCTTTTGCGTGAGGACAGCGCGCGCTGAGTGACGTGGCCAAGCAGTTTCAGTCCAAGCTCATGCTCTTTTACGTCTTCCATGAGTTTCTCAAGCCATTTCAGGGGGACGAGCTATGGAGCAAGCAACGAGAATGGTTTCAAACCGTGGATGAAATCCTCCACGCCTGTGTACGGGACATTAAAAACAATGACGATGGTCGGAAGCGCCTGTTCAAGGTGAGCCCCTTTTCAATTCTTCGTGCAAGGATAGTGCTGTTATGTACATGGAGATGCAACCACTCACTATTCTCGTATGGCCTTGTATGCTGTGTGTTGTGCTGAGTCTTAGACGCTGGCACGATGGGAGGAGCTGGGGCTATACACACAAAAGATCAAGCAGTGGAAGAGTCTGGTCATGGGTGAAACCAAGCCTCGCCGAGGGCCCATGCGCCTACCTCGCACGGAAGCCGAGCGACTGATGGAGGTGCCCGACCAACTGCAGCAGTTCCCACCACCACCGCATTCCCAGTCCCAACTGCGAATCAATCGCACCAACTACCCATTCGTGTTTGAACGCAGCGATTTCCGCTCCACCTACGACCTGAAGCAGCACTGGCGATACACCGCGATTGCATTTATCGATGTCTTGGGCCAGTGCCTCGGGTTGACACCCGATATCGCGCACACGGCCGCCATGTTCTTCCACCGCGTGTTTGACCGTGGTATTTACGCGCAGGAGCGATTTAAATTCGCTGCCGCCTGTATTTTTCTGGCGGCCAAGGCGTCCAGTAAGCGTATGAAGCTCGTACGCATGGTGAAAACCATGCACGAAATCCTAGAAACACCGCTATTGGTCGGAGATGAAGAAGTGTTGGAGTTGGAGCGAATGCAGCTGCTCTACTATGAAATCGAGGTGCTCAAGGGGATCAGTTTTGAGTTGACGACGGATCTTCCGTTTTTCTACCTACGCCAAACGCTTGAGAAAATGCCCGACAAGTGTACGTATTGATTTGCTCATGGAGGCATGCACGGATGTGGTTATATTGATGCGATTCTGATATTAATATCTACGTGTATGCTACCCTGATGCTTGCCACTACAACATAGTTCGCCGCGACATTGATGCCACCGCAAATCAAGTTCTCGACGAATTGTACGTTTGGATCCTGCGCTGTCCGCCGTCAACGCTTGGCATGACGCATTGCTGGATTGGTGTTGTGATGCTAATCGCTTTTTTGCTTTTGATGCACAATTTCGGGTAATCGTATTGAATGGCGCAGGTTTTGGCTTCCATTATGCCTAACGACTCGTTCGACACTCTTGGCCGAGGCTGCGGCATACATCGCCTGCAGAAACGAGAATCGAATATTCAGCTTCCAGTGGTGCCAAGAGGACAAGGATGGCCACTTGCTCACGGAGAAAGCTGCTAGTACGTGATATCGTAGAATGATTCGAGCTCAGTAGGCTGGATTGTATTTTTTACTAACGGTTTTTTTTTGTTTCCGCGCGGACGTATTGCTGCTTATGTGAGCAGAGGACATTTTACGCGAGTATCGAGCATTAGCCTCGTGGAAAAAGGACCAGCGAATCCATTTCGATGCGCTTGTGAGTACATGTGGGGCCACGGGTGGCAACGGTCCATGGGAATTGAGCGAGGTCTTCAAGGACCAACGTGGTGGGCTTCGCGTGGATGTCACCTTGATCCAGAATGAGGCGGAATACACGGAGAAGGGATTGAACGAAACCCGCGAGAGTTCATCCGTGAGCATCAACGATGACCGGTCGGATCGACGCGATGAAAACGGGTCTAGCTCACGGTATTCGCGACGACGGGACGATGACACGCGAACGATCAAGCAGGAATTTGGGTCACAACCAAGCCGTTGCCGGGAGGACCGTGATACTCGTGGTCGCGAACGGCGAAGCGACTACAATCGTGATCGTGATCGCGATCGTGACGGTGAACGCGATGACGATCGTGATGATTATCGTGGCCGCGGTAGTGATCGTTACCTTGACCGCGACCGTGACCGTGACCGTGACTGGGAGGATGATCGCGGCCGAGATAGTGATCGTCGACGTGGCCGGGATTATGAAGGTGATAAAACCAGGAAGAAGGATAAGCACCGCGATAGAGACCGCTCTCGAACCGAAGATGATGATCGTGATCGTGATCGTGATCGCGAATGGGAAAGTGATCGCACGGTGAATTTCAAAGAAGAGCGGGATTCGTCACGTGATTGTACGGTCACAATTAAAGAAGAACGAGATTTCTCACAGTACCGGAAGGAATACGACACGGACCGGGAGCGTCGTTCATCCTCCAAGAAGAATGGCGAGGAAAGTAGCAGCAACAAGGACTCGAACCGAAAACGGAGCTCGTCAGGTCGACGCAAAGACGCGGATCAACGGCACAGCTCCAGCAAGAGTCACGACGTGGAGGAATGTCAGGAGCTTGAGGATGATCGAGAAAGTGGGCGTGATCGTGGGCGGAATCGTGGCCGAGACCGTGAGTATGACCGTGAGGAGGAGTACGACCGAGGTCGTGATCGCAATCGTAGTCGATACGATGATCGCGACCGTGACCACGAACGAAGCCGCAGTCGCCGCAGTCGCAGCCCCAATTCGTGGGAATCGTCACGTGGAAGCAAGCGGAAGCACTACAGTTCCAAGAGCCGGCGCAGCCGTAGTCCAAGCCACAGCCGCAGCCGCAGCCGCAGCCGCAGCCGCAGCCGTAGTCGCAGTCACAGTCACAGTCGCAGCCATAGTCACAGCCACAGTCGCAACCGTAGTCGCACCCGAGGGCGAAGCGACAGCCGAAGTCGTAGTGGTAGTCGGTCGCGCAGCGCCAGTGAAAGCACGAGTCGACCCAAGCCCAGAAATACGCGCTACACGAAGAGCAAGAAGGACCGAGCGCGAAGCGCCAGTGGGTCTCGTGATCGAGACGAGGAACCAAGCCGAAGCAATGATGGACGACGAAGCCGCGCATACGATGATGACACGGGTCGCATCAAAGAAGAGCGCGTGATCAAGACGGAGCCACGTGCGTCTGACCTGTGATCATATAAAAAGGACTCGTGCTGTGCGATGAGGAGGGAAGGAAGTCTCTCTCGACGTGGTAAACTGCATGTGATTTGTTTTTCGCTTTCGCCATTGAGACAGGGAACACCGGCGTTGATTGCAGTCAAGCTCAAGCGGAAGGGGATCTGATCGCAGGCAAGGGATGGTCATGCAAAACAAAAGCCAGCATTGCTTGGAGGTGCTGAGGTGACAACGCGTCCTAATTGGTTCGCGCTTCATTTGACCGCGACTCATCACACAGCAGCGGGTACGACACTATCAGGGACGTCGACAACAATTGTAGAACACATTTGGCATGGCAGCCAAGCCGCACGACTCATTTGCCGGGCCTCCTGCCGATGGGCTAAGCAAGAACCTTGAATTGAAATATTGCCCAATACTTCAATATAAAATCAAACGGATCTCAACCAGCTCAAGAACAGAACAAAGGGGGCCTTGGAAAGAAAAGAAAAGTAACTAGCGCCAACGCAGATGATGGCACGCGTCCAGGAGGGTATGTAGTAAGACTGCAATGTTGTCAAGCCTCCTCTACACCCGACCGAGAAATAAATATTTCAGTAACGTTACTTGAAAGTATCCTCTAAAGTTATTTTTTGGGTTTCTCCCTCCGGGAGAGCCCATATTTCTATTTCTCCAGCCAAAAACAAAAATGGCGCGCATCCGACAGTGCACCATGATTGGCGGGATTTTCCCGTTCTCACTTCGGATTGGTTGAAACCCATTCCGCGCCGGATTTTCCCGCGCCTTTTTGCGCCGTTGCGTTCCGAACCACTGCGGCACCTGTGGGATGCATAAATCCACTGTAGACTGTAGATACCCCCACCTACCCACGCACCCACCGAGCCAGCGCATTAGAAGGCGACTTCGACCGCGACGAGTACGAGCATAAGCATCTGCAGCACGGCGACCACGCAGCCACGACGAGGGACACGAACGAGCGCCACCCGGTCCGAGCCCATGGAGGAGACGAGGACGCGGAAGCGCGCGCGCGCCACGCGGACGTCGCCGTCTCTGCCGCCGGCATTGCCCCCGCCGGCGCGAACACCGTCGCCATCACGGTCGAACCAGAGCCACAGCCAGAGCCAGAGCCAGAGCCAGAGCCATCGCCGCCGACGACAGCGCATGGGCAGTAGCCCTGGATGTGTGCCGCGTGCCGTGGCGCTGGCGGGGGACGGAGAGGAAGGCAGCAGCACGGTGGCATCGACGGCCTCGGCGTCGGATGTGGTGCTGCGCACGCCGCCGCAGAGGCGTCGCCCTCCCTTGCGAGCGCATACAGCGGCGCTGCTCCTTGCATTGGATGGCGTAGGCGCACCGGAGAAGCAGGCGGAGGAGAAGGAGGAGAAGGAGGAGGAGGAGGAGGAGGAGGTAGAGGAGGAGGAGCTGAGTGTCATCTCGAGCGATGCGTCGCCTACCACGTGTGACCCGGTGCTCGACTTTCTCAGCCTAGGAGCTGGAGGTGAGTCCTCTCTTCCGTCACCCGTTCCCCTTGCGATTGTTCATACACTGATGTTGACCGCCCCATTCCGATGCATTGCTGCTGCTGTTGCTGTTGTCGGTGTTGTGGTTGTTCTGGTGCAGCTGATGGCGGTGTGCCGTTCTCGCTGTTCACGTCGCCGTCACCATCTCCATCGCGGTCCCAGTCCTTCGCTCGCCGAGCCGTGTCCTCTCCGTCGCTCTTTGCCTCGCCCTTGCATCCGGCCGGTCATCCCCCCTCCAGCGGCAGCAGCAGTGGCAGCAGTGCACACGCCATGCTGTCACCGTCACGGTTCTTCCGGTCGCCCTTTAGCAGAGACAGCAACCAGGCCACCGGCATCAGTACACGGAGACGACCGCCATCCAGCGTGGCCGCCACTGGCAACCGTGACGTTGACGCCGTCAAGCTGGAACCAGCCCAGGACTCCACAGCCGATGCTAGCCTCGCCTCCGTCAAGATGGAGGCGCCCTGGCGCACGCCCGAGCGAGCTGATGCCGCGACGCCGCCTCGACCGCGGCGCCTACTGGAAAGTCCTCTGGCCATTCGATTCGCGGAAGGAGGAGCGTTGTTCCCAAGCAACGCGTTGTCCCCACCGCAGCCCACCACGTCCGTGCCCTGGCGACGCAACAGCCTCTCGCTGAGAACGCCGTCACCTGCAAGACGACGACGAGACACAGCGCGAGCCCACCAGCAGCAGCAACAGCAACGGGAACGGGAAGGCCAGCAAGCAGCACCAAGTCCAGGCGTGCCCAGCGAACTGGACTACGCCCCGAGTGCTGCGCTGGGCCAACATGGCGGCGGTGGCACGCTGGAGCAGGACTGGTTGTTCTCGTTCGCGAATACGCTGTCACCGCTGGCGCCTGGCGTGGGGGCCGTGGGCGAGGACCTCGAGACCAGCTTCTTGTCGCTCAAATTTTCGCCCATGCCGAGCACCTCCCACTCGTTTGAGCTACAACGATTGTACGTCGCGGTTCGGTGCTTTTTGGTCTGTTTGCCCTGTGCTCTTTATGATATGTGAGAAAGTGAGATAATCATGCTTCCGTTGATGATTGTCTTGGTTCTTGCTTGTGCTACTGCTTCTGTCGTTCGATAGGTTGCCCCCGTTTCCATCTCCGTCGCTCGGATTAGCCACACGTCGATCGTCAACACCGCAGACACCACTGACGCGGGGCATTGCGTCCAAGTCATCCGCGATGACGCCCTTGTCAGCCTCCGCGTTGGCGTCCAGCTTTGCGACGTCAAAGTCGACGCCTATGGCGATGGCTACCCCGCCACAGGTTTCCTCGTCGTCACAGGCCAGCACCAGCGCTACCAGTAGCAACGACTCGTTCCCGAATATCCGAGCGTCCACGAGCGCAACCCCTGGACATGATGAACGACTCAAGCTCAGCGGCTCGAGCGTGATGCGCATGAAGCTGCATGTCACGTTTGATTCCTGGCCACCGTCGCATACCAAGCGCGAGATTGAAACGATCAATAACTCGCTCAAGCGCAAGAAACATGCCGCTGCTCGGAAACGAAAGCTGGAAGGCAAGGAAGGACGACCGGGGAAGAGTAAGAGTGCGCGAGGCATCAACGTGCAGCGCAAACTACTGCACACGCCCGTCAAGAGGCGAGAACCGGAGGAGGAGATGAAGGCGGAGGAAGGGGAGGGGGAGGAAGAGGAAGCATCACGACGTACCGCCAAGATGAATCCTCCATCCGGAACAAAAGCCAAGCACGTGGTTGTTCGCACCGATGGGGACACGTGTAGAGACGACAAGCCTACTCGAACGGGTAAACCGACACGGAAGCGCCAACGACGGCTGCTGACAAGCGTCAGTGATGTCGAGGAGACGTCATCTCCGTCTGTTGCATCGACATCCGTACTGAGCAGCCATTCCAAGACTGCAGTTGCCAACACAACAGCAACAGGCAAGGCAGTTGCCAGCAACTCGGGCGAATGGGGTCGAAGACCAACGACAGTCCTGAACACGACGGCAGCTTCATCGCTGGCAGGGTTGATGACTCGAGAGACAGCTCCAACAATTCATGCGCTAAAGCTTCGCAAGTCAGCGCCCGCTGCCGTGCGACCACGTAGCGAGGGAGCGGGCAAGAAGCATTCACAAGCTGCAACGCCTGCTTCCACGTCAACGACATCAAAGTCACTTGCACTCGCCAGTGGTAATAGTCCACTGACTCCTAGCACCCAGAAGACTTCGCCTGTGAGCACGATGACGAAAGGTGCCACGAAGCGATCGGATACTGAAGGGCAGTTTTTGCTGAACCGTAGCACCCCAAAGAACAAGCCGCCCACGCCCATGCGGACACCGATCGCAGTGCGAGGCGGAAGCATCCTTGGCGTGCGTGAGAACGCCGTCAGTGGATCATCACTGCACCCCACCCCACCTCTTGCGAATAACAAGAACAAGCAACTTCACGTACCACCTGCCAGCATGACGCCGCCCACTGTTCCGGCCGCGTCACTATTGAATCCTGTAGCCACGACGGACGCCGCAACCGCCGCGATCCCCGTCCCGGCAGTGGCAGTGGCAGTGGCAGCGGTCGTGCCCAAGAAGGCTCCTTGCAACTGCAAAAAATCCAAATGCCTCAAGCTCTATTGCGAATGCTTTGCCAGCGGCGGCTACTGCGACGAGAACTGCAACTGCCAGGGCTGTGCCAACACGCCGAGCAACGAGACGATGCGTCAAAAGGCGATTGCGACTCGATTGGAGAAGAACCCGAACGCGTTCAAGCCCAAAATCGAGGTCACGGCGCCAGCCGGTGCCGTTGCGCTTGCTACCATGCGAACGCCCAATGGCAGACTCAGTGCGGGTGTCTCTGCTGGAGGCACAGCGTCTGCTAGTGGATTCACTACTCCCATCAGTGGGTCGGGGGCACTGCATCACCGCCACGCCGGTCCCATGGGGGCAGCCGTCGATGGCATGAAGATGCACAAGCATGGGTGTCACTGCAAAAAGTCGGCGTGCCAAAAGAAATACTGCGAGTGCTTTCAAGCGGGCGTGCCCTGTGGAGACAACTGCCGATGCATTGACTGCAAGAACCAGTCCCCGTACGTGGCCAAGATCGGCAGCAGCGTCGCCATGGGCGCCATGGCAGCGGGGTCGACGCGGATCATGACGCCGCGAACTGCGGCCATCGCTCGCGCAGCCCGCGCCGGCGTGGGTGTTCCCATTGCCAGTGGGGTGCCCTCGTTGATGCCCCGACGAGTGGAGACCCCAGGCAGTGGAGACGACTTGTTCGTGTCTCCGGTGCTGCCCAGCATTCGCCAGCGGCTTCGCATTGACCGCGAGACGTGGGCTCGCAACTTCTCGTCTCCATTTGAGGTGTCGCCACGACGCGAGCGTGAACGCACGGAGCGGTTCCGATCGCAGTTGAAGAATAGCCGCGCGACGGCGCTGCTGCGATCATTCGATGCCAGCCAGTCCTCCAAGGCAGCTCGTGCAGCGCAGATCAGTGGGATGAAAACTTCGTCAGCGGCCGAGTCACCCTCGTCGAAGGCGGGGGCTAGTTCCTCGACATCGAGTGCTGGAGTCGAGATGGCGATCAAGAAGGAACCGATGAACGAGACGACGGCCATGACCTCGACGTTTGCTAGTCCACCAGTGGCCAGGTTGGGCAGCTACAGTCGAGGCAAGATCAACGCACCAGAGGGCAAGGCTGAGAGCCGCAGCATTTCACCACTTAGTGATGCGACGCGTCAGCCGGTGGATGCTGCGTTTGATGACAAGATGGCACACTCGTCGCGCAAATCAGTCCAGTCGACAGGCGTCCGTGTGACTTTGGCTCCACCCGTATCGCTCACCATGCTTGAAAGGGCGAACCGCACGCAGGCAGGTCGGGTGTATGTGCTGCCGTTGTTCGGAGAGACGCTACCGCCATTGAAGAGCGAGGTGAGCACTCACGTGCTACAATTCCTCACCAACGCGGATGTATATAACGCGAGCTTGGTGAATCGCCTGTGGAGTCGTGTGACGACGAGTGACTCGGTGTGGGATTCGGCGAATTTTAAAAGAGCTCGTGATTCGATGCCCAATATGATGACTGACGAGGATTTACCGGAGGAGGAGGAAGAGGAGGAGATGGTAGCGAGTGAGCTGCAGGGTGAAGCTTGTGGTGACGACGCCGATGGTGACGCTGTCATGGCTTGACACACAGGCCCGCTAGGACAATCAATGATTGGCTCGAATCATCCACGAAGAGGAGAGGAACCCGAGAGGAACGACCAGTGAAAGGTATTTTGTGCTGACCAGAGGATGCGTAAAATCATTAGTTGTAGATCAAACACACGCCAGACGATCGCGGCCATGACCTAGAAGGAGCGTTCCTCGGCTCCGCAAGGTCCAAACAGAGCGTTGATATAGTAAGCATGTGTAAGTATATTGTAGTTTTCTCTTTCTCGTCTTTTTTTTCTTCTTGTGAGCTTCTGCATCAACATGCGTAGTGGAGAGGCAATCCTTCGTCGTCTATGTGCAGTGCCTGCTTCCTTCACGCCAGCGACTCCGACGTGTGCTTGTTGCTTCGTCTCTTCTCGTTCGTTCTTCCCTTCCAATGAGGAACAACGGCGCTCGTCGCGCATTCCGGTAAATGTTCTTGTTGTCTTGTGGTTTTCGTGCTTGTGCCACGTCATCGACGACGTTCACGGCCCACGCCTACATACTTTGCGAAGCCGTGACAGCGGGTGCGCCAGCGCGAGGCACACGCTTGGGCCGATCCAAAGACACGTTCTGCAGCCGCACTGTGCCCAGCAATACCTCCGGCAGCTCTTCTTCCCCCTGCGCCTCCAGCAAGAAGGCCATGTCCACGACCAGCGACTTGGTCACGCCCTGGACCATGCCCACGACCGTGTTGGCCACAGAGTTGGACGAGATGTCAATGTCGACTTCAAAGTAGTTGTCACCCTTGTGGTAGGGGCACTTGAGCTTGTTGCCCAGCAGCGTGGGCTTGGACCCCACCGACTGCTTGATGATGAAGCTGCCCTCCACGACCGTCGGGATGAGCTTGAACCGTGAGTTCCGGAACGCGTCGTCCCCATCCAAAAAGTCGTTCAATAGTTCCGAAAACGGTGAGCCATCGTCAAAGACATTGCTGTGCACAGGCTGGTAATAAAACACCAACGTCGTGTTCTCCGGACCGGGGATGATCATGTTGATCACAAACATAAACTTGGCCGCGCTTTGCCGGACAACACTTTCCGGCCGCGCCGAGATATTGTAGCGATCCGATGGATTTTCAAATGAGAAAAAATCCACCCCCACGAGATGGAAGCGAGACGAGCTGGATGCCGTCTTCTTCTTGTCCAGAAGGTAGTTGGGCCCACGCACCTGGAAGAGCGAGGCATCCGGCTCGGCCCACATCTTGTCCGGCAAACTCGTGGCCAGGCGAGGCACACCCACGACGATCCCCGATGGGTCCACGGTTGTTCGCACCGTCGTGGCGCCACCAGCGGGGAGGCCATCCGTCGACATGGTGCTGACCGTCGACATACCCGACTCACTGGCCGTGTCGCTAAACGTCGAGCCCACGCTGACCATGGGCGTAATGAAATCGGCGCTGCTCATCTCGTCACGGATACCCACGACAGCACGCAGCATGGGCATGGCTAAGTCCACGTCCATGCCCAGCTGATGGTAGAGCCGTGACCAACCACGTGGATCGTACCGCAGCGCATACGTGACCAGCGATCGAATGGCTCCATTGGGCATCTTCTGTGGCGCAACCACAAAGCCTCCACCGAGGATCGTGGCACGCACGTAATTGTGCCGCACGCGGCATTCCGGGTGGTCAATGCTTTGGTACATGACGAAATACGAGCCATCTTCTTCTCGGCGCCAGTAGCGCATGAGCACGAGGTCACGTGGCTTCTGCCACACGGGCCAGAGGTAGATGGGTCTCTGCGTGATGTACACGATATCGGCATGATCATCCATCTCCTGGATCACCTTCATGGTCGCGATCGACGGGTCCCAGCGCTGGTACCGCTTCGGGTTCATGAGCAATCGAAACACCTCCGTGGGCGAACCATGCACGGCCTGAGAGACCCGGAACGATGGGATCTCGATCGTATTGGTGGGCGTGATGGCGGCCACGCATACGGCCATGGCGACACCCGCCGTGAAGAAGCAAAGCAGCATATTGTCCACAAACGAGTACATGATACTGAACGAGAGCACCGCGCTCACGGTGGACGAGAACAAGAGCCCATTCGTGGTCTGCGCGTGCTGCGCAAACAACGAGGCCGCGGCCTGATGCCCCAATGGACATTCCTGCATCACGCGCAGCCCTTCTTCCACTCGGGCAAGCCACCAGGCCTGCTCGGCGCGCACGTTATCGGCATCCAGATTAAACAGCGAGACCGTGTCTTCATCGGCCTTGAGCAGGCGTGGCGGTTCCTTCTGCAATGGGAAATGCTCGGCATCGTCCCGCAACTTGCGCTGATGCAGCGCCAGCTCACGAATCGAACGGACGGCATTGTCCAGGGCACGTTTCCACTCGCGCGCATTCTCCTCCGTCTTGGCGCCCAGGTCCAGGAACCGGTCCTTCTTGTAGGATTTCTCGGGCGCATCCACCGAGAATGTGATGCGAAACATCCAGACGGGGCCATGATGGCGGTGCTTTTCTTCGGAATTAAAGACCGTGCTCACCTGGCAGCCGTCCGTAAGCACGTATGTGCCGCGTGGGGCTGGGTCACCGCGCTTGCGGTAGTAGCGCAGGTTATTGCCGTCCAGGACAAAGTACCGGTCCACTGCGGGAGGCATGCAGGAGCATTAGGCATCACACATCATACAGAGAGAGGGTTGAGATGGAGATCAAGTCAGTACGAGAGGTTATTGATGGA
>JAADWT010000971.1:0-12428 GCA_023336285.1 Pythium grandisporangium
AGATCAGTCCGTTGGTGGTAGTTCCGAAGGGAGAGCCACACTTGCCATCTTCGTCGCACTGGGCAATAGCGTCCAGCTCCGACGTCGGTCCAAGCTGCAGGCTGGACGTTCCATCCACGTCGTCACGCCGACCACCGCAGAAGCCGAGCACAGGGCCGCCCATGCTTTCAATGGCCACGTTGCCGGCGAGAACGATGAGGTCTCCCCACGAAAGCACGGCACCGTACTTGCTCTTGATGGGGTCGAGCAGCTTGAGCGCCTTGTCAAAGTTCCCGTTGTCCGCCCAGTTGATCTCCGGGTCAAAGCGCACACGACCTCCGTCACACCCACCGCGCCCGTCAATCTTACGGTAGGTGCCATTGCAGTGCCACGCGAGACGCACGAAGAACGGGCCGTAGTGACCAAAATCGGCGGGCCAAAAGGCCTGCGAGTCGGTCATCGCAGCGAGCAAATCGGCTTTTACCGCTTCATAGTCCGGGGTCTCGCACTCAACTCCGGTGCACAGCTCCGTGGGGATCAGACGCTCGTTGCCTCTAGCTGTTCCGGTCGGGACCGAGCTGTCGTACCCGAAAGGGCATTGACCAGCGGCAGTGCTGGCGAGGGTGGTCAGAGTGGCAAGGAACACAGTGAGTCGGATGTTCATCGAGCTTGAGGGGTGAAGAGAAGTCCAGTGGGTGGGTAGATCGCACGGAAGAGAGGAGGGATGTGGTGCTTGGAAGGCAAATGGAATTGTGAGGAGATGGTTAGTGCGCATGATACCGGTGGTCCACGAGATTGCCCGTCTCATTGCACGCCCCATCCTTCAACATAGATCACACGGTAGCTCACCATGGGCACTCTCCCAGAGCCCATGGTGCGCTCAGTGCCGACAGTCGCGATCTTGGGTTAAGAGTGCTCACTCGATAGGCGAGAGAACTCGCTACTCGCGAGGGTATCCAGTAGAGACGACGTGCGGCTCTCATTGCCCCCTATTTGATTTTGATTCTCTTGCCAAACAGCGGTACGAGAATGAAGCAAGAGAGTGAAAACGAGGATCGTGGAAGGCAAACCATCTCCCAGGGGCATGGCAGGCAGGCACTGCGATTTTTTTTTTTTTTCCATTTCTCTTGCACAAAGTTGGAGTATCGGTTTCATGCTGATTCAGTGGAAAAGCAGAGACTGATATTCGGTGGCTCCAAAAATCTGCAAAACCAAAATCGTCAGCACAATAACTTAAACTAGTGGAACACGACGTTGTCGCAGTAATACGAAACGTTGTCTACTAGATTAAATGAGTGGGTTCCCGCGAAACGTCACAACGGTGTGCCTGTTCGTTCAGATCTATTGGCGCCCGTTTGGAAGCCGTTGATGTTGGGGGTGGTTCGTCTCAGTCAGCTCCAGTGCTGCAATGTGGCCAGAGAATGGGGTTGAGTAAGGGGGCGTTGTCTGTTAATCTAGATCGAAGAGTGAAGGATTGGAAGATGATGGCGGAAAATTGGATCAGGGTTGCCACTGTTAAGCCTCTTACGTAGATGGCGATATAGCAGCGCGCGATATCTTCTCGAGTATCACCACTACCACCCATTCTGGTGATGATATCGACTTTCCATCGCTATGCAATCCCGACCCCCCGTCGGAAATCCCTTTTTGGCCGGAGATTTCGCCACCAACGGATCATAGATGTTGAAATACTTTACCCTAAGCAAACAATTGCTCTTAACGGAGCGTGCCTTGCTATTTGCCTAACCTGCCAATATCGCCAACGTTTATCCATTTGCACTCACGCGCTGTCAAACGCTCACACAGTACCGAATCCATGGAAGACATAAGTCTTAGGACGCCAAAATTTTTCGTCATTGAAAATTGTGGAGTCACAACTTTCTCATGAAATCAAATACCAATCGCGTTAGCTGTCGCACTCCAGCAAACCTGAACGGACTTAATCACGGCATCAGGGTTTCCAGGTTTCAAGTTGTGGAGTTAAATTTGTTGGCCCGTCGATCGCGGGACTGGGCAAGTTGTCGACGTGCCTTCATGGCCGCGGATGCCGATGATGCGGAGCCAGTATTAGTGGTGACGACACCAATGCACTGAATACCCATGGCGTTCATGTCCTCGGAAACTTGTGGCTTTTGCGGCAGCGCACTTAAAGTAATTGGTCGACTAGAAGTCTTGCCAACAGGGTATCTACGTGTGGGTTTCCCAGGAGCCTGAAGGGAGCCTGCATTCGATTCCAAGAACGTATTAGCTGACTTCTCCTCGATATCTCGTACCTGTCTTGATTCATTATTACTGCTGCATAGTTTGCTGTTGATAGCTTGTTTCGTCCCTTTTAATGTTGAATGGCCATCAAACTGAAGTGACGAACTTCCCGCGACGCGGTATACCTCACTCTTGCGCTTCAATTTGCCCTGCAGGAATGCATTCAAGTCGCTTCGATCAGAGGCGGGGGCTGTTGTCCCAAGAAGAAGCTTGGCTTTCGTTATGGGCGCTTGAAAAGAGCGTGCAATCGCACACTCTTGGTGAGTATGCCGTTCTAAGAGGATAACACAGCTGAAGGCCTTGGAGCAGTATACACAGTCTAGTGAGGACCCTTTGGGCGCCTCAGTATCTCGCTGGTTTGATGCGCGTGCCGTGGTATTGTTGTTGTTGGACTGTGGCATTCTTCGTGATAGAACTGGCTCCTCTCGATCTGAAAGACAGGCAACAACGTGGTGATCCATGTCCACGATCTTGACGTACTTGTTGCAAACCTAAGAACCATTGGTAAACACAGACGCATACCATCATCCGATCATGAAACCTGGCTGCTACAGTACCATCTGACCCAGGGGGGCGCGGATATATGTCATCGTACCTCGCATCGTTCTGTACGACTGCTGCATGACTCGATGTGTACAGCCATGTCTTGGCGTTTGATTGTGAACCCACAGAGTGCGCACTGCAGTTCAAACCCACCAAATAGCCGTTGATCGTTAGTCATTTTCGTTTTGCCTCGATAACGAGCAAAGCTGATCACACTTAATCGCACCAATTGAAGAGTTGACGGACACGAATGTTGACGGTGGGTTTCGAGATCGCACAATGTGAATACCTCCCCACATGGATGACACTTGTGGCTTGCACTATGAATGTCTTGGATGTGCTTCTTTCGTGCATCCTGACTCGATACAATGACGGGACATTGCGGACAGTGAACGTGTTCGTGCTGCTGCGACTTGAGCACTCGTTCGTGGCACAACTCGCACTCAACCTTTTGCTCGGCAAAACGAAAGCCTCAAGTTTAGTTCTACGTACGACCCTATCTATCCATGACGGATCTTGTTATTGATTGCGTGTGATCATCCGTACCTTGTGGTATGCAGGATTTCTGGCGCATCGCAGAGTATGAAGCTCCAAATTGGTCGTGGCAGTGATGTCAACAAGACAAAGTGGACAGCATGAAGAACTTCCATGTGAAGCAGTAACAGCCGATTTCAGATGGGAGTGAGAGGGACTCATGGGCTCGACACTGCAATCATCGTCGCCTTGGGCGGGTGTTGAGGCTTCACGTTTTGCTCCTAGTCGGTGACCCGTCGATACAAATGCAGCCTGAGCTAGTTTTACATCCGTCGCAAGTGCAGTCGTATCTGCATGTTTTGCTACGTGGTTTAGTGCTACGAACGTCGGTGTTGAAGATACATGTCTCCGTTTTTGTGCAGCTAGGAACGAGCATGTCCCAAGTCGGGGTTCATTTACTGGCAGTCCCCATGTAGCAGCTACCGCTACTGCCGTTGTTGGCTCAGTCACGCATTGCTCTGCTGAAATATACCCACCATCTCTAAGCCGTCGACCATATCCACTCGCATCTTGACCTACGGATTGACCAATAGCCACAGATTTACTGCTCGGGGGACGGTCTTTCAATAACTCTTGGCCATCGTGGTTAATGATGCTGTGGGCCTTCTCAGTCGTGTCTTTATCGTTAGGATCCATGTCCTCGACGTGTTTGTAGTCAGTCGACACAGCTGAATGCGGCCGTTTGATATCACTGGCTGGAGGGGCCATGAAATCCAACTCCAAGTCAACATCACCAAGAAGACTGACCACACGACCCGGTTTCAACTCCACTACCCGAACGTAGAACCGTTTGTCTCCGTGGTCGATTAGAATGAGTTCATCTACGCTGAGCACAGAATATCGGCGCAGCGTGGATTCCATCAAGAGCTTCGGTCCGATCTCGGCAGCTACATCAAGAAAAAATATATCCTCTGGCTGCAGGCGGCAGTAAATACCAAGCGGGATCTGTAGGACATTCGTGACCATCACATCCTGGCCTTCACTGATTCGCAAATTTTGCATCATCCAATACGGGATAAATGCATGACCATCAGAGGCAGAGAACTCTTGCACCGAGCAATATTGTTCGAATCCAGTCCGTGATAATGGCGCCTCTTGACCGAACGCGCGAATCTAAGAGGATACGCAAAGAGGATAACACGATCATCCATTGCAATCGGGTAGCGCCAATCTTGCCAGCGTCATCATTCTTGGAGGGTTGTTTGACCCTAGTCAGTGATTCATCGCTCAACGTACATGGAAAAGCATCGGTGTTGGGATCTTGAAACACTGTAGTTCTAGCAGAATTTTCTGCAAAACCCCCAATGCGATCCTTGTATCGTTAGTCACAACGACGCACCCATTGGTTCTCGCGTCTCAAGCTCCTGGTCATTTTCATTATCTCCACACGCTTCGTACCGAAGGAAGCACGATTTTGTCTCCAAATTCAAGATGAGGCATATCTAGAATACGCACGGCATTGAGATGCAATGAGATGAACCAAAGCACGTTTGCTCCATACCAAAAGAAACGCATGTTAGCCGATAGATACCGTTGCATGCGACGGAAAAACATGTCAGCTTGTGAGAAACGCGGCTCTTCTGCACAGCTGAAGGAGATGAAACTCGGCCACCATTTTTAATCGACGCGGCGCGCTTCCTCGGGTGAGAGACGCCGATCCTGCGATCATTGGTGGTGTGTTCAGATTGCTTCATTCCACTTGCGAAATCGACTCTACATCTTGACCAGTGAGCGCGTTTGATTGCTTGTTGCTAATCTCTGCAATTGGAAATGGTGATCCCTGTTCATCAATGTAAATAGAGTTCTATTTGGAGGATCAGAGCGTAAAATGACCGAGTTTGTGGTAACTTCGGATGACCCACATCCTGAGTGTATGCGCGCCTACGAAATCTACAATGCTCAAAGGGAAATCGTGCTCATTTCAGTCCGTGTCGTGTCTACAATTGTGCCTTGTCCGTCATCGTCAGAGAGAAATTGCGATGGAAGAGGGGACACGGACACAAAGGCTGCGGGAGATTTAGGACTTTGATTCCCCTCGTCACCAGCTTCACCGCGAGCATCGCCAGTTATAGTCAGTCGCATTTCATTGCGAGGTCGGACAGACTGGCGTCGGCGCCGGTGTCGAATTACGCGATACATACGAAATATGGACTGAATCTTGAGCGCACGGCGATGACGCTCCACGTATCTGCGCACGGCGAGCTCATCTACTTTTTCCGGCACCGTGAGGCTTTCCAACGGTAAGATGCGCATCGTGAGCACCACCACCAAGTCGGCGAACCGGATCATAGACGTCGGGCACGAAAAGTCGGCACCCAGATGGTCATCGTGAATAATCCGAAGTCGAAGCACAAACTCCGCGAGTCGGGCATCAATATCCTGAAAGGCCGCCACTCTCTGGCGTCGAAGATCGTGCTCTATCGCCGCTGCCCTTATGTGAGCCTGATTGCCTTTATACCCACCAGAACCACTTTGTTCATTGCTCAGCCGTACCGCAACGTCAGTTAGCATGTCATGGTGGGAGCCAAGCCCAAGCGGTTTTTCAAGACGGGTCAGAAACCGCAGCAAGTGCGAACGATGCATATACCCAAGCGCATCTGTGTCGAACTCGCTCCAGACCTGCTGAAAGCGTGTGAGGTCCTCGGTTCCAAAACCCAGGAGCTGTTGAGCCGCCGCCTTGTTGTCACCACTCACTGCAGATGTGGACACGTATGTATCGACCATCGTAGCCACGTATAAATTCTGCAACACGAGTACTACAAGCACGTAAAAGGTGTGATAAAACACTGCGCTTAGAAACGAGGCACCACAGTCGCTGGCATGACGCCGCACCGACGTGACACACTGTGGTGATGTGACACTACACGCACGATCCGTGTTGAACCAATCTTCGCCCGCTGTAAATGTGACCACCGTTGCAAAAGCGTTGGGAAACGTAAAGTAGTTGAGGCTGGCATTCATGCCGAAATGCCAACGTGTGAGCGAGAAGAGCTGCATACCAAAGGTGGCAAAGATAAACAGCACGTAAGCAAGCAGCAAGGTCACCTTGAGTGTGACTGGGACACTTGCATGAAGCGTTTCAAAGAGAGTTCGCAGCGATGGGAAGCGTTCAAGCACAAGGGCAATGTGTTTGAAGTCAAATGCACGCGTCATACCCAACACGAGAAGCACTGGTGAATCCGAGAGCATAGGGCCGACCAGCATAATGAATGCCGTAACGGTATTGGCGGTGCGCCACGTAAAACCCTTGAGCAAGAAATCCTTCCAGCCCACTGAAACAATGCACATGACCGCGTCGACGGCGTAGATCAACGAGAACACGTAATGCAGCCACCAGACGCCACCCCCATCTTCATCGTTATTAATGATACCGTCCGTATTCGTCCCTTGGAGTGCGTGCTCCACACTACGCCCCACGGGGGAACGGTACCAAGCCAACAACACCGTGTGTAGTACCACGACACCGCTTGTAAACATGCGGAACCCCCGCGTGCGCACGAAAAGCTGTGCATATTGAACACGTGGATGCTGCGAGCGCGGATACTGCGGCGCCAATTTAAGGACACGCATCTTGGCGCGCATCCAGATGAGCTGCGGACTTGACAGCAGAAGTGTGCCATTGTGGCAACGAAAATTATTCATCACGATGCCTGCAAACACCTGCAGCATGTAAAATCTTGTGACAAACATAACGCCCACAAAGAAGAACAGTGCCAAGAAGGCGTGACCAAAACGAGACTGTGACAGCGATGAAGATAGAGATGATGCAGTAGTATCGCCATCGCCGGTGCCATCATCATTCCCGTTCGAGGTATAGACCATGGCATGGTGTGCAAGGTTCAAAACGGGCAACCAACCTTTCTTGGAGACGAGCACGACCACGGCGCGAATAGCTCCACCAATGTGATCAAAGTGCATGCCGCCAGCATGGTTTCCCCACACACGCGGCTTGAGTACACGCATTGCCATGGGGGTATAACCTTCGTGCAGCCGCAGACTCGTCCAAAAGAAACCATGACATGCCGACTGTATGTCGATAGCTGGGTCATTGCAAGACGCAAACAACCCAGCAAACAACTGCATTCCAAGTGTCGCAAATGAATAAAAGAGAAAGAGCATAATGACAACGCAGTAACCGATGGGCTTTGCAGACATTATGAGCGCATCAGAGATGACCCGGAACATCTTGACGCGGTAAAAGACACGGACAGGACCAAACGCGCGACCCAAGCGAAAGATCGTAACCATCGTTGAGTGAGGCAATAGTAACAACAGAGAGCACGCCAGCATGACCGCCATGTTGATTTGATTGCCTGGATTTGATAGATAGCTGTGCGGCGTAAACAGAAAACCGCGGGACACGACTTTGATACTAAATTCGAACGCGAGCACGAGCACAAAGAGGATTTCGGTTAGAGTCGTGAACTCCTGGATGCTGTCTCCATATAGTGGGCTTTGCAGCGTCAGTAGCAGCGTGCGGGTCACAATACACGTGAAGATGAACTTGTCTGTCTCCTTCTCTAGACGCTTGCATTTCAGTCGGAATGGTGAGTGGCGTGGGAACAAGAACAGAGAGACGTCTGAAGTGAGCCAAGCCCCACTGAAGAATGCGCGTATGCGTTCGCGGCAGCTGCGTCGACTAGGCACCAGAGCGACATGATCCTCATCCATCTCCGTTCCGGTCTCAGTCCCCCTCTCAGTCTCCGTATCGGGCATATCGTCGTTCCCACGATTGTCCTCCAGTCGTGAATACCTGATATTCACACCGTTGGCTCTTTTCCGACGAGAGTTGGGGCTGCCAGAGCGAACAGTGGAGGCCAGAAACGAAATTGTTGGCGAATGGGATGGTGGAGAGGAGAGCGGCAGAGCTTGGAACGGTGAGGAGGAGGACGTTGTGGACGAGGAAGAGTATCCCTTGATCTTGAGAAAGTCAGCAATCGGTAGGATCTTGAGGAGCCGGAAGCGCATCTCCTCAGCCGTGTGATGGCCAATGCGAGCACGTTTCGCTGCTGCACCTGACAGCGTGGCATACATCGTGTCATCTCGGTAGAGTTCACTAAAGCACTGCAGGAACGTGGCCTCGTCAAAGTGGTGCACCCGCTGCATGCGCAGCAATCGATCTTGAAAGAGATTGCTCAATGCCGTTTTCTTGGCGTCACCATTCATGGCAAACGCGCGCAACAACACAACGAGGATCACATTTAGGGTCACGGCACCGGCCAGCACAAAATAACCGAGATAAAAAAGTAGAGTGATCGCTAGCGAACGGCGAGCAGCATGTGATGCCAGTACGACTGACCAAATTTCACCACCACACGCAATTTTGAACAACGTGAGCAGGCTATCTCCAAATGTATCATAATGAGCCGATACGTTGGCGGATGGGAAGCGGCCACCATAGAGATGCATCCCCACGACTGCAAAAAGGCTCACAAGGAGCATGTAAAACGCCGTGACACTCATGAATGCTGGCAAACTGGCGAGGATAGCATCTAGCACGGCCAGAAGTGCATTCTTCTTGCGAATCACACGGAACGGACGCACTAGCCGAAACAGACGCAGCACGAAGATGGCACGCGACGACGTATCGGCGGGTCTCCACGTGTGGCTATCGTCCAGGTTGCGCACCAACACGATGGCAAACTCGAGGGCCGCACAGCTCAGCACGGCAAAATCCAAACGGTTCCACGGGTTTTTCAAGTACTTGACGAGCCCACCGGCAGCTGTACAAACGACAAGAAATTCGATAGCGTAGAGCACAATCAAGAAATGTTCCGCAGCATACAGGATGGCAGCGTACGCCGTCGACATGCCGTGATATTCCATCGCGAAGAGCAGTGAGTTGGCAAACACGGCCAAGTTCATCCCATGCTCAAACCAAGGCGCATCTGCGATGGCACGCAAGAAGCGGCGAACCACGCCATCTCGGCGTAGCACGTAAAACACACGGTCACGATGCAACCGCATGTGAAGACATACCCGGGAGGAGCGACGCGCGTACGGATACTCAAGTTCATTGGGTGCAAACAGACGAGAGTGGAGCACTGAATCGCGGACTCGCATGCGAGAACCACGCCATCGCGCCGCCAGTAATGCAAGTAGATCGGGCACTCGATGTGTTGCGGATGGGAACGGGACGCGGCCCAGCTTCTCATATTCCTGCTGATGTCGTGCCTGCTCTTGCTCCTGCGTGTCACGGTCCTTGGTCGCTGTGATGAACGCGCCCCGGACGATGCCGACAAAGAGCGACAGAAGTATGTAGGAAACAAAGACCGTGATGGAGATGAAGTAGAGTAAGGCGAGACTGGAGGTCGCGGAGGACGACGCACGCGCACCATCCAACGCTGGTCCAAAGCCAGCACGCTGGGAGACCAGGAAGACCGTGAGAAAGGAGGACTCAAAGGAATGGAAGCCCGTGAAGCCGTGGTGCGGTGCCGGCATGGCCACACAGCTGAGGGACGAGCCACGACAGGATGCCGACAGTGCGCCGGACGACATGGCCGAGGCCGAGGCCGAGGGGAGCTGGCAAAACTGGGTTGGATGTGACGCCACGTACTCGGTGATTCCAGAGATCTTGGTCGCGCAGCGATGCCCCAGCGCATCATTGAAGAGGTACATGCCGAGGATCGCGAAGAGGAAGAGGTAGTAGCAGTAGCAGAGCACGGCGTTGCCCGCCATGGGCAGTGCGGCAAGAAAAGTCTCGACTACCTCGTGGAAGCCACGCCAGTGCTTGAATAGGCGAACACCACGCAATAGCCGCAGCGTCAGCAGGTTGATGCCCTCCAGCGGCGAGTATGGCACGAGTGCGAGCCAACTGATGATCACGAGTGCGAAATCAAAGGCATCCCAGCGCCGCCGTCGCAGCACGGGGCGTACCCCCTCGAGTGCGATGACCTTGAGGCACTGCTCTAGCGTGAGCACGACCAGGACCACGCCCTCAAGCGCGACCAGAGAGGGTGTAGGCGTGGCCATCCGAACGGCCGTCACGCCGTCGTCGTCGGCGCCTGAAACCACGCCCGTGGCCAGCACGATCACGTTGATCAGCACTAGGACGAGGATGACCAGGTCGAACGTCGGGTGCGTGGTCAGCTGGAAGCAAAGCGTGGACCACCCGCTGGGCAGTGGCATGTCGTCGGCATCCGTGTAGAGGTCGATGGCGCCGATGAGGTTGGTCTCGGCCAGGAAGAACGACATCGCCACGTTCCGCGTCGACGCATCCTCGAATTCAATGTCAAAGCTCACGAGCCGCGATGACATTGTCTCGTGATTACCATGAATGTTGGTGATGTTGGTGTTGGCATTGGCGTTGAAATTGGCGTTGGCATTGATGTTGGCGTTAGCGTTGGTATTAGTATTGGTGCTGGCGGTGGCGTTGGCGTTGGCGCCGCTGCCGCTGCCGCCGCGTTGCGTGCTTCTCGACGGCGGCTGTACGCGCCGACACAGCGAGAGGCAGCACTCGTCGTTGCGAGGCAGCTCGTCGGGCGCCACGTACTTGATCGTGCGGATCAGTGTGCTGGTCTGCCGGCCCTCGCGCACGCAGCATACGTCGCAGAGGCGGATCTGCGCCGATCGCCGCTTCCAGATGGCGAACCGCTCCGTGCAGCGCCACGTCAGCGTCACCTTGTCGTCTTGCAGCTCCAGCACGCCACGTACGGGCTCGCCCTGCCGGCCATGGTACGAGGCCAGGATCAGGCCATCGCGCAGGCGGGCGCGGAACGCGTCTAGCACGGAATCGTCGTCGTCGTACATGGCCCAGCGCTTGTCTCCAAGTGCCCGGCCTCGCCTCGGGGATGCGTTGACTCAGTGGCACCCTGGCAGCAGCAGCAGCTGCATTGACGATGGCTGCAGGGAATGACGTGCGTGCCCGTGTCCTTCATGTAAGAGGCACAGCGTCACTCACGTGGGAGCATGGAGCGCTTACATTTGGACATGCCACCCTGTGCCCATTGGTGACCTTGCACCTGGTTGCCGTTGCTCTTCTGTGCTCTCCATTGCGACGGGTTATCAACCAATCACCACCTTCAATGTCGATTTTCAGCCAATATGCGAGTGTTTTAAGCTATTTTTACCACATGCGACCAAGCACTGGCTGGCGTCCAGGAGCAGCAGCAGCATCGCACGGGCAAAGGCAACGTGGATGGCAATTTGCCATCCCACCCGCGTATTATTATTATAGATCCTCTCACCAGCAGCTATTACGAGGTGCTACATAATAACACGGGCGGTATATCGAAGTGGGGATGCACTCTGTCGTAGCATGGATCGATGCGACCGGCGGCACATGGCGTGCAACCCACAAACCCCATGTGACTCAATTACCTGGGGCCCACTTCAAATGTGCACATACTCCCCCTCGCATTGGGCCGTTTCCATCCAAAGAAAGTGTTGGCGCCAAAATCTGGTGTTTGCTTTTCTACCAATCATCGCACGATCGGTTTCTACAGGATGTGGGCGGGTCCAACGCGGTCCTGCAGTTCATGCACAGGTGAAACCCGCCACGTCGCCTCTCCCCACGCTGGGTGCGGGATATGATCCCTCGCCAGAGTGACATATTGGTTTTGGCGCGCTAGTTTGCCGCGCCTCCCCTCCCGCTCCAGCTACAGCTCCTCCTTCGCCATTCGCTTCTGGTGGGCCGCGCACCCTGCACATGCCCACGGCACTCAGCAATTTGCTTTAGATTGCGTCTCGCGGTTCCCTTCTGTACTCGCCCCTCCCCTTCCTGCATCTCTGTCTCGACAGCACCCCCCTCCCAGTCATCATGTTTGAAGCCCGTCTGCCACAGGGCCGCATCGTCAAGCTGATCGTCGAGGCCATGAAGGACCTCATCTCGGAGGGCAACCTGGACTGCACCAAGTCGGGCATCGCGCTGCAGTCCATGGACGGATCCCATGTGTCGCTCGTGTCCCTGCTGCTGCGTGCAGAAGGGTTTGAGCACTACCGCTGCGACCGCAACATCTCGCTGGGCATTCAGACGGCGTCGCTGTCCAAGATCCTCAAGTGCTCGGGCAATGACGACGCGCTCTCGCTCTCGGCGGAGGACAATGGCGACGCGCTCAGCATCATGTTCGAGGCTGCCTGTACGTAGCACGATCTCTCTCTCTCTCTCTCTC
>JAADWT010000972.1:0-12427 GCA_023336285.1 Pythium grandisporangium
AACGAGGAATTGGTCTCCAGTTGCAGCTACGCGTTTACCAATCCTTATCCATACTCTTCGACAATTCCAGCAACAATCACCTTACCGCTGTTTGCTGGTGATGCCATTCAAGTGATCAATACGAGCGCTTCTCGAGTGATGCCAGGAAGTGTGCTGACAATCACGCATGTGCGTAGTTGAACAACCCGCTCTCATCAACTCTCTGAGGAAGGCATGACGAACGTGTATCAAGCATCAATGATATTACTTGTTCGCCAATAATAAGCAAGCGGTATTGATGCGTTCACACGAACGAGCAGCAACATGTAAAGCAACTTACGATTTGGCTCTCTCTCTCTCTCTCTCTCTCTGTCGTGAACTTATCAATGTGATATTGGTTGAGGCGATGAATCCGACGTGTCAAATAATCCATGAAGAAAACCAGCTAGCATCGTGCTGGTAAAGCCAGAAACATCACCAACTAGGGGAATCTGTTGTCGCTACTAGAAAATGCCGCTGTTTGTCGACAAGTTTCAGTGCTACTTGGACGAAGAGGCACGAAACTTCCAACGTGGTGGGATGAAGAACGAAAAGGAGGCTTTGCTACAAAACGACGAGACTACAATCCTTGAAGTCGTCGGGAAATCTTGTTGGGAAGGTTTCTGTATGTTAATGAACCGCATCACTCACCACTTGAATTTATTCAATGGTGGGTGTGCGGCATGCACCAGTTGAGGAAAAGAACTGTGGATCATGTCATTCACAAAGACCGATCAAACTTTCCCGGGACCTTGTTGATCATCTGTGACTATAATACCTGCAAGGCTCCATTCGCAAGTCATACAATAGCTCGCTTGCGCTGCACTCGTTCTCGCGTAAACGACGCACCGCACGCGAAAAGTGGGGTGCTCAGAGTGTAAACGTCAATCTGCGTTCATACTATTGACCGAGTTTGACACGAGCCATTCCAGGTAATCTCGATGAAATTTGCAAAACTACCCAAAGCGTATGTAGCTCCCACGTTTGTTTGGTTCTCTCAAGTTGGTTCTCTCATTCCCCAATTTCCGTTGAAGGCACTAAGACGAGAGACTCACAAGAAACCACAAGGAACAACATGGCGTCGAGCGGCTCGGCAGTGTTTCTGGTTGACGGAAAGCGTCAGTCCTTTCGATTCATCGTGTCGGTGGAGCATGGTCGGATGAAGATTTGGTTGGAAGACCGCGAGTCAAAGAAGCAATGGTAGGGATATGAGTTTTCTTTCGGTTGAGGGGGTGCGTGGAGACACTACCATTCAATGTTCATTCATGCCAATGACGTTATTTTTTGTCTTTTGTTGATTTTGAAGGGAAGTCAAAGACCTCACGGTGAAGTCGTTTGTGACAAGCGAGACGACAATTCCGCAAGCCAAGCTGACGGATTATAGGGATCGATTCGTGGAGCGTTTGCATGCCACGAACAAGGAAATTGCTGAGGAGCCAAGATGTCAGCTGTCGCAGCCGGAAAAGGATGGATCCCGAATGTTAACCATCACCGTAGATTTGCAGTTGTCTACGTTTGCGGCCAAGTTGAAGTATGCCTTCGCATTGATGGCTGTGCCGTTAGATGCGGTAGACATTGTCGACGCAAAAGTGCGCGATATGGGGGATGAGATGGCCGTCATGAAGGAGAACATGGAAAGTCACCTCGGAATGGATGGACTTTACTACGGTCATTTTAAGGCCGTTCAAAATACGGGGTCGGGTGGTGATTTGACGTGGCAATTGGATTCAAACACGGCGATACCATCGGTGAAGCCGAAGTTCACCGTAACCCCCAAGGTTACTGTGACCATTCCAGATTCAGGGTTGTACATGATTGTCGTAAGTGTCGCGGCTAGCTACAACGGAAATTATGCGGATCACGTGAACGTTCTTGTGAACGATGAATGCGTACAGTCGTGCCGATCAATGATGTATAGGGATGGTGAACATTGGATGCACGCAACACTCGTGCGCCCAATGGTTGCCGGGGATTTAGTGAAAGTGAAGAATATGGGGCACTACGCTGTGTTGGCTACGAGCACCATGACGATCACTCAGTTGCGCTAGAGCTGGAAGAGATTTCTAGCGCAAGAAGCTCCGCTGCGAATCGGCTCCAAATCCTCTTTTCGAATTGACTGCCATAGTGCTCGACCCTTGATGCCATCAGTAAGGAAATTATGGGTTGGTTGGACTTTACATATTGTGTCGTAGTGAGCGCTCAAATCCGGGTATGCTTGTCAATATATGTTATTTACCCAACACATGCGTGCTCACTCATCGGCTCGCTCATCGACAAACGCATCACAAGGGCCCTTGGATTGCCTGCTCTAGGTTGTGCGATCGAGCTGTGGGCTTTTAATTTGTCGATAGTTGGTTGGAACAACCATGGAGATACGATGCAGAGCAACCATCCCATCTTAATTCCCTGTGGCTTTGTTGGACTAGCTGCGCCGACACTAGAGGCACTGAGTGTTTTGCTGGGGGGGGATCTTGTGATCTTGTTCACCGGGAAACGGTCGCAAAGGACGCGCGCTTCATCTTCTCCAGCATCTTCAGGTCACGCTCGCCCTTGCGCAGCAAATGCTCAATATGCATAAAATTCTTTCGGCTCACCGAAAATGCCTGACCAACAACGATGGCAATGACCACAGCCACCCCATTGCACACAACACACAATCTAGTGAGAAAACAACAACAACAACTTATATCATGGACCAGAGTCGGGCATGAACGGCAGGCACGCCACGTACGTCGTCGCGGAATCGTTCGCGCACAAACGTGTAGGTCGGTCCCTGGCGATAGCTTCGTGCTGCGGTCGCTGCCGCATGGCTACCGGCTTCTTCAGCCAGAGCTGCGTCCTTCTGCTTGGCCACGCGCAGCGCTGAGCGGAACAGCGCCAGCACCTGCAGCTGGATGCCCGAATGCCGCGGCATCTGGTCGTATATGGATGGGTGAGTGGCGGCGTGGGGCGGAGAATGGCTGATCATTCGCGAAAGACATCCATTCTGGCAACGGAGTGATGGCTGCATACAAAGTATCCGATTGGCCAGGATATCATCCAAAATCGGGATAAAATACGTAAGCGCTGCTGAGTTTTGAGGAGCTACAAACGCGGAGCTCTCGCCATGGCCACGCCCTTGTCATCTGTAATTGATCGATACAAAGCACAGATGACGCATACGCGCAGGCGGAGCGTACGTCAAGCAGTGCACCGAGCGAGCCATACTTACTGACCACCTAATGCGACGATGTGCTTCATCTCGAGATTGGGCGCACACCACTGGATTATTACTTTTCGGTGTCTAAATACACTTTGTAACTAAAATTTAAATTTACGTAAATTTAGGTCCATCCCGGCGCGTGTCAAAATTTTTTTTGGCGGCGGCGGTGGTCAGAAGCGCTTTTTGAATATACGCCGAGTATGACAAACCGTGGGCCGGACGAAGTGCTCTCGAACCCGCCATGCTTCCGCTCCGGGCTGCTATGGGGCATTGGCACAGGGCTCGTGGTGGGCGCGCAGCGCTACCGCATGACCAAGCAGGTCCGCACGACCTGTGATTGGGCCGTGCTCGGCTTCGGCGTCGTCGCCGCTGGCTCCTGGTGCGTGCATATGTTCGTATTAATACTGGGTGATGAAACATCTAATGGTGCTAACGCAGAGTTCATTGATTGCATTGCCGGTGAATTCACCGGTGGTCTGTTTGCAGGGTGATGTGCCGTAATGCTTACCTGTCTCGTGCTCGATACACGCGCGAGTTCATGGAAGTGATGAATAATCCCGATCACCGCACCGAGGCGGCCGAGTTCATGCGCTCCAGAATAGAGACCAAGAGCGACGGCGATAACGACAACGCACCGTCAGGTCAATGAAGGAACGAGGGTGCTACCCGCTGCGTAGATGCTGGGTCGCCCAACTCGGCTAACGTTCCCTGTCATTCGTCGAAATCTAGAGAGAGGTCGATAGTTTGTGGGGTGACTGACCATCAGGATGATTCAAGAACGCTCGACAAAACAAATGAAAGGACGATCGTTTTGCGTGTACAGACGACGCATAAGACAACTCACTCACACACGGTTGTTTCATCGCAGCTATCGCTTCTTCTTCCTACCTACCTAGCTATCCTATCCACAGGTTCTTTTCTTTTTTCCGTCCTCGGTTCCGATAAACTTACTGGCGCTGGTCCTACCAACACGTTGGTGTCGCATGATCAACCAGAGAAATCGAATGAATTCTTCCGCTCGCGGTAGTAATCCCCATAGTCTTCCTCTGCAAACCCGGTCTGCTCGAGTGGTGGCGAGGGCACCGCCGACGACGCCACCGTCGCCGGTGAAAGCAGGGCATCCTCATCCACGTCTTCGGAGCGTTTGCGTCTCTTTGCCTCCTTCTTTTGCGTCTCCTTGTCCACCATCTGACCAATTACATCCACGATTTCCGCATCTAAACCAGCAACAGCACATTAGTGATCACTACGCTCCCTACGCAGTCTAACAATGATCAAACTCGTATCGAGATCAAAGGTGGGCATACCTAGAGGAGCGGTCGACGCCTTGAGCGCAATCTCAATCAGCCCCGGATGATGTTTTTCCTCGTACTTAAACTTGGATTTGAGCTCCTTCCGTTTCCGGGTTGGGAATAGTGTCGCCATCATTGAAAAGTTGGGCCCAACCTGGCTCAAACACTACATCACAAACCACATGGAAACGATAAAGAAGGCGAGTCAGACAGGGAATGGAACGGCACATGGAAGGGCGCGCACGTACGTAGTAAAACTGCTTGGTTTCGTCCTTGTTCCAGCGCCGCCCAGGCACGGCAGACGCGGCCAAGTAGCGAGAGCCACGAGGACGCCGGGCCGAGTCGTCAGCTTCTTCCGAAGTGTGGGAAGGCATTGGGTTGACTGTGGACTCGAGGATTACCATCTTCCCGTCGATGATCTCCACCTGCGGCGTCACCATCGAGCTACCAAAGGCTCCAGGTGGGAGATCCGAGGACACGGAAAGAGACCGCACACGGTTCAACGCATGCCCACTGCCATTGTTGGCACCGTGATAATCTGCGCTTTCTTCGTGCTCGTGGCGAGCCATGCGCCGCCCCTTTGGAATTGATAGCGCGAGTTCGCCCATCGTCATTTGAGATGGCTCCTTTTGCTGTTGCTGTTCCTGATCAGATGCCTTGCGTTTTCGAGGAGTGGTGGACACTGACACGATTGATAACGATGAATTGCTACGTTTCCGACGTACTTGTTTGTCCTTTTTGACGGCTAATGTCGAGTTGTTTCCAGTAGCCTCTCCGTTATCTGCTTCCTCTTGTTCGCGAAGCACTTTTCTTGCCCACAAGGTTGCACGTTCACGTGCCGGCATATAAATCTGTGGATTTTCCTGGTTCGGTAGATGCAGGTCATCGCCATCGCCATCATCACCAGCATCGGCATCTAAGTCATCAGCCTCGTCATCCTCCTCATCGTCATCTCCATCATTGTCATGATTGTAGCTATTCTTCCTCTGCACTTTGCGGCGTAGCTACCAAACCAACATGAGAATAAAAAAAGAAGGTCACAAATCAAAAATCAAAATCGTTTCCAGATAACGTGCTTGCCATAGCATCACCACAAGCAATCGCCACCTACCGAGCGTCTCTGTGGGTTTCCTGAGGCCACCACCTTGGTGGGTTTGCGGGTCGTCATGGCCTCCGGTGTGCGTCGCTTCGTGCCACGTTTCTTGGGGGATGGTTTCCTTGGTTCCAGCGGTTCGAGTGTCACTGCATCCAGTGCGATGGGAGCCGCTGGTATGGACAACGACAGCGGAGACGTGATTGTCGGTAGTCCATGAAGAACTTGACGAGCATGTTGCTGTTGGTTCTGCTGCAACGCCACCCGACGCGGCGACTGGTGCGGTTTAATATCCAGTTTCCTGGCCATACGCTACCCTCATCAACGCAAGCAGCAACAATTTGGTCGAGGAACAGTCAGTTTAAAACGCAACAACCGATGGCAGACGGTGGCGCAAACCCCATATCTCACCTTGTGCAATGGGTTCTGATCCTGGTGCTGCAGATATGGTGACGACTGGCCGTGGCTTTCACCATAACCCGAGTGCGGCGCTGGAATGGGCGTCGCACGAGGACCCAGGATCGGACTCGCGTGGGTCCGTGGTTCCTGCGGACGGAAGAGCGGGACTACCGACTTGGACGTGATCTTGGAGAGCCGCTCCACTGGCGCGGCCACTTGGGGGCGCCGTGGCGCGATCGTGGCAGTACGCACGGCTGGACCAGACGGTTGCTGCGGCCGACCCACGACTCGTGGAGCTGTTCCAGCGGCACGTGGGGCCGTAACGGCACGACCAGGAGCGATCCCACCTGCCCGTGGCGCGGCGGGCACCGCCACTGGTGTGGCCATTGGCGTTGGCATTGGCGTTGATACCGACGCTGGCTTCAAGTGCTCCGGTGCACTGGTTGATGATGGTGGTGGTGGTTCTGCTACTGCAGCCGATGTCGACGGTGCGGCGCTCGTTACCTCCTGTAGCATAGGGCACACCCCAATGCAAAACAAGTTGGCAACCGATTAAATGCTTTTGCTGGTCTTCTTGGTGTGGCTAGTGATCTGATGAGAACATGACAAAATGCACAAACCAAAATTCGTGGACATCCACTTACGATTGGTGATGCGGCGGATGATAGAGATGCCGCCGACAGCGCTGAAGGGGGCGTGCGCTTGGTTCGATCCACTATCGTAGCAAGATTCCACGCCAACCCCATGATGTTAGCCGGCACCCTTGCTAGATTTTGTTTTCATCCAGCCATCATCTCCATTTATCCACCACAGAAATATAGAAGCTACAGTCATCGCCATCAAAACCCATACCATTGGATGGCCGCGCGCGCGGCGCGATGGGCAATCGCGTGGGTTTGCGGCCCTTGTTGCCCATGAGCAGAGGGACGCGGGACGAGGAGCTGGCCATCGTGTCGCGGTCGATCGCTCTAGACGGGACCTCTTTATCCCAGTCGCAATATGCCAGTCAATCAAAATATTCAGCGCTTTGAGTTGGTTCTACGAGACGCGCAGAGACCGCGGAAAAACGGGTACCAGCCGATCGACCACTTCAGCTGCCGTCAGTGAGCACGTAGACCGCGTGGAGGCGTCACGTCGCGCGCTGTGGATGCAGATAGAGCCGCGTGGCGAGGCTCGTGCTTGGTGGTGGTCGGTCTCGCGCGCGATTCCCTCGGGGGTACGCAAATTCGCAGGTCTCAAGTCCCTTGCTGGCGCATGGGCTGGGTTACACTTGTGTCAAGTGTAACCCAGGCCAAATGCCAGTGGCGCCATCGAGCAACCCATCACTCAGGTCACCCTGAGTCCATCCGATTGGCTTAAATCCATGATCCACCTGTTTCTTTTCGACGAATCCAAGCGGGGATTCCCAGTTATTGTCGTCGTCGTGATTTCAGCCAATAACACGAGCGAGTTGGATGGAAGGGAAAACCTCTTTGTTTTGATAAATGGGCGATGCGGCGCCACGCAGCAGCCCCCCGCCAGCCACCAGCAACGCGATCGATCGCGCTCTTCATTCGCTTGGATTCCGAGTGGCAGCCCGTGGAGAATGGCGGATATGGACCCTGTGGCGCGTGCCCGCGCGATCGCGGCGCGACTGGCGGCGGCGGCGATGCCGCAGGACGCGCTGGGCAAGCGCAAGAGCCGATGGGGCGAGGTACGAGGCATCTCCCTGTCCGTTGTTGTGCCCTGTGAGAGCGAGAAGACGGAGAGGTTGACTGATGAATGTGCGCTACGTACTCCGCATGTGGTGGCTGTGTGTTGATTGGTACCCGTCTGTCCTTGGTGCTGCAATAGGATGATGGTAAGTTGTTACGGTAGATGGTTATGCGTTTGTTGCTGGGTGCTGGCCAAGACAAGAGCCTGCATGCGCTTGGGATATCCCGACTGACTGGATGATGCTGTGGTTTCGTGTTGATGGTGGGTCTGCATGGACAGGTCCGGAGAAGAAGCAGAAGAAGGTGTTCGTACCCGTGGACCAGCACCCGGATATCAACTTTATTGGTACGCAGCGTGGCGTTGGTTACACATACATACCCCCCGCTGCCCATGTGTAGCCTTGGTTGGAATGGACGACTAACAGCATATTGCCCGCTGGATTCCGCTACAATCCATGATCGTTATGACCGCAGGCTTACTGATTGGGCCCCGTGGCTCGAATCAGAAGCGCATGGAGGATGAATCAGGTGCGCGGATCCTGATCCGAGGCCGCGGCTCCTCCAAGGACGGCGACGACAATGACAACGACGAGGAACTGCACGTGGTGATCACGGGCGACACGGATGAAGCCATCGCCAAGGCGCAAAGCGCTGTGGAGGACATTTTGTTTAACCCACAGCAGGCCATGAGGCTCAAGCAGGAGCAGCTCCGCAAGTACGTGGTGGTGACTTGGCTCTGGTGGTGGTGAAATAGTAGGCATGGTGACGGCTAGACTGACTGTTTGGTGGTGGTGGCTATCTTTTATGTATGTGCTTGCAGGGTGGCGGAATTAAACGGGACCTTGAACGACAATTATGGCCGCCCCGAGGGCAGCAGTGACACTGGATCTGCGCCCATGGGCGCTAGCAACGGCGGTGGGGCCATGGGCGGCCATGGCGGCGGTGGTGCTGCTAGTGGTGGTGGTGGTGGGCACTACGGACCTGGCGCTGGTGTGGGCGGTGGTGGTGGTGGACCGGGGGGTCCTAGTGGATACGGTGGCCCTGGCGTTGGCGCTAGCGCTGGCGGAGAAACCACGACGGAGATGCAGGTACCTCGGGATCTCGTGGGCTACATCATTGGTCGTGGCGGCGACACGATCCGCGATCTGCAGGCCAAGAGCGCTGCCCGCATTCAGATTGTGCGGGAGGATTTATCACAGGGGCAGCAGCCGCATCGGCTGGTGAGCCTGGCCGGCTCGGAGGCGTCGGTGGAGATGGCGCAGCAACTGATCCAGCGACTGATTGATGAACGCATGAGTGGGGCCGGACGTCCGCCCATGGGCTTGGGTGGGGGTGGCTCGGGCGATCTGCGCGATGCCGATCGTGAGCGGTTTGCGCGCTACGGCGGTACCAACCCGGACGGTAGTGAGACGATGGAGATGCTGGTGCCCAACGAGCGCGTGGGGCTGATCATTGGGCGGGCGGGTGCCACGATCAAGGCGATTCAGCAGCGCACGATGACCAGTATCAACATCCCGCAGACGCCCGACCCGAACCATCCGAGTATGCGCCTAATCACCATCACGGGCACGATGGGCGCCAAGGAAGCAGCCAAGATGGAGATCACGTCCATCCTAAACGACGAAGGCGGACGTGGTGGTGGAGGCGGGTACGGCGGTGGCGGCAATAACCCGTACAGCCAGACGATTTACATGCAAGTACCCAACGAACGTGTGGGCGTCGTGATTGGCAAGCGTGGCGAGACGGTCAAGAGCATCCAGGACCGCCACGGCGTTCGTATCCAGATCCCACAGGTTCCTGACCCGGGCTCCAACCCAGTGGTGCGCACCGTGTCGATCCAGGGGCCTCCGGACGCGCTGCATCGGGCCAAGGACGAGATTGACCTCGTCATTGTCAGCGGTGCCGGTACGCAGGGTACGGGCGCGGCCTACGGAGCCACGTACAGCGGAGCCGCCCTGGCGACGGCGGGCGCGGGGCAATACGGGTACAACCAGCAGGCTCAGCAGGCGCAGTATGGATACGATCAAACCGGTGCGGCCGTGGCCGCCGGTGGCCAGGGCTATGACGCGTACTACCAGCAATACTACCAGCAACAGGGCGCGGCTGCCACGGGAGCGGCGGCTACTACTGCCGCGGCTGCATCCACCGCGACGGCGGATCCGAATGACCCGAACGCGTACTGGAACGGGTTCTACGAATACGCGGCGTACTATGGAATTGACGCGGCGAACGAAGCCTGGGGGGTTACGGGCGATGCCGCCAAGGCAAGCGTGGAGTCATACCGCCAGTATCAAGAGCAGGCTGCGGCGACGGCGGCGGCTGGTGTGGCTGCGGTCGCTGCGAGTGGCGCTGAGGTGACGTCTACAACCGAGACGGCAACAACCGCGGCTGAAGCACCAGCAACGGCCACTGAGTCGACTGCCAGTGACGGCCAGACCGAGACCGCCGCAACCACCGTCGCAACAGAAGAAGCATCTGGTGAGCCCGCGTCTGCAACGGACAAGGCAGAGGAACCCGCCGCGACAGCGAATGGGGACGAGGCGGCCGCGCAGGTTTGTTGAGTGTGTGCCCCATGAGAGAATTGTGGTTTTTTTTTCTTGGTGTGTATCGCGTGCATTCTTTCCCGTTGCTGGTGCGGCGTGGGCTGGACACGTGTCCTGTCCTGTCCTCTCCTACCCTCTTCTTCTTTCCTCTCCTGCCTCCTCGTTTGGTTTGGTCGGTCGAATCCCGTTGCTCGTCTCTGCATGCATGGCTGGCTGCTGGTTGGGTGGTTGGTTGTCTTCGGTCCCTGCTCGAATCGTGAACATAACTCATCCATCTCCGTAGTGGTGGAGTGTTGCTGATGTTGCTGCTGGTGCTGATGACAAACGATGGGGAGGATGATTTGAATGATGCCTGTGGATAAGTTGATGGTCATGGGGCTTGTGTTACCTGGTGGACGGGATCGTGGTGCCTGATAACAACTCACTGTGCTGCTTTACGCTGTGTGGAATCAAAAATCATAATTGAATCTCGCTCTCTGACTAAAATGAAACGATGCAAACAAAGCAAAAAGACCGTTGTGACCAGCTCCCTTGACGGATCGACGCGCTACGGTGCCAAATTCAAAAGCGACGACGATGAAATCGCTTTGCCTCAGGGACACTGCTGCTCGTAGTACAGTAGTAGTTGGATCGTTTCCTCTAGGACTCAGTCGCTCAGTCTTTTGCATTTGTGTTGTGGCATTTTGCATTTCGCATTTTGTATTTTGCATTTTGCATTTTGCGCTCGTTCGTTCCTCTGATATGAACTGTTCCCACTAAATGGTCACCGCATATGAGGTGCAAGAAACTGCTTGACGCGCTCCGCCTCACTCACGGTGGCGAAGACAATCGTGAGCCAATGCTGCGGGTTGGCTGGCTGGTAGTCGTCTCCAAATTGGGCAAGCGCGTGGACCACGCGGAACTTGAGCCTGCGCACGCGGACCTGGAGTTGCAGCTGCCGCATATCTCGGTAGTACATGACCATACGCACTTCCTTGGGCTGGAACGGGTGCTGGAAGAGATAGCTGCAGCAATCGCTGGCAAACTGCACGGGGCACGGGAACCGGCACTCGAGCCGCCCCACGGTCATGTGCACGGTCGTGGCCTCGAGGTGGAACGAAGGTGACAGGCCGGCGCCGGCTTGCACCAGCGGTCCGTTGTGCTTCTCGCTCGGAAGCGCATAACTGGTGCGCAAATGAGCCGTGATGGTCTGGGCGCCGTTCGAGATGGCCCGCAATTGATCCGAGAGCGACGGTCGTTGTGGGGGCGTGACTACGGCGGTGGGCAGTGGTCTCCGTTGTCGTGGCCGGCGCTGCGGCAATGGCGGCGTCAGGAGGGCCGAGTCATTGCGCAGCACAGTGGCGTCGCAATCGATCAGTGATGGGCCGTCCTTGACTGGGTCTGCTGGGACGCATTGCGGCGATGGTGTTCGTGCTATTGCGACGCGCTGCAGGACATAGGCTGGGAAGGACTCACCCTTGAAGGGCGTCGACTGTGGTGACACGGGCATGGCGTTCTTGCTTCGCATTCCCCTGCATTCCAATGCACCTAGCTAGCGTTGTGACCACGGCGCATGCGTCCATTGAGATTCCAATGTCTGACTATATTTTGCGTCATCCATACAAAGCATTGATGCGCGTCAGCGATATTAATACACCGCGTCCGGACATGCTGGATCATGGATGGCGTATCCAGCCAACCTCTGGAAATCCGGGTCGCTATTTCCGGCACAACATTCTTGCCGCCAGCAGCTCTCAACAATGTGTGTCATTCCGGCTTGTATTCGATGGTATACAGTACCGGACAGCCCCGTTGACTGGGACATAGACTCGGACTCAGATTCTCTCTCTGCTGCGTCAATGAGAAGGCCACGCGTGTGACAGACGAGCGCGCGCTGAAATCATGTCTCTGGCTCCTTCGCCAATTCATAATCCGGCATCCGGCACGATGTGTCACGACGAGTGGCGCGGTGACCCGCTCAAGGCGGAAATGTATCCGGACCGCAGAAATCCGACCCTCAACGTCAAGGAGAAGAAGATCCATACTACAGTTTACAGTACTGACTGCTTTTGGCCTGTCGCCGATCTCGGGGTCACCACGAGGATGACATTGTAGAGAGAGCATGATCAATGGGGCTCGTGGCTGAGAGGATTCGCTTTTCGTGGTTGGCAAGCTCCCCCCCAGTGGCCATTGTGGGGGGGGGGGGG
>JAADWT010000973.1:0-12410 GCA_023336285.1 Pythium grandisporangium
GCCAACGGATGCCCCCACGGATGCCCCCACGGATGCCCCCACGGATGCCCCCACGGATGCGCCTGCCGAGACGCCGGCGCCGACCAAGAAGAACTGCGTGCGTCGTGCGCGCAACCTCCGCAACTAAGGCACGTCCTATTACAAGGCTTGCACGCTTAGCTTGAGCTTGAGTTTGAACGTCTAGGAGCTTGGAGCTTGGAGCTACTAGGAGTGTTGGACTAGGCTGCGGGGTGTGGTCGGCGAGTTTTTTTTTATATTGAGTGTCTAGTGCAGTTACAGTATTTGAGCTTATGCAATACAGATGCGCGTCGTGGTTCACACATCCACATACATGTACGAGAACACAATGATGCTGTCTGCTACAACTCATAGTCTGTGTAATTGACCTGCACTACTACTGCTGCTGGGAACGACCAGGACGTATTGTATCATAGGCTATGAATGCTATGATTCATAGAAGCGTGCAGTATCAGAGACCATCATGAATCATGATGGTCTCCGATACTATGTGTTGTATTCGCGTGGACGAATGTGGGGTCCAATAGCACGTGTACTGACATGACCCGATAAAAGTTCTAGTGCAACCTACTTCTAGTACAAAGGAACATACCATTGGTGGGTGACGTCCACATTTGTTTGCCGGCACTCCATGCCGTGGAAGCATGAGTGCTATTGCTGCTGCATGCTAGACGGATAGAGAAACGCTGAAATGGCACAGGTGGCGATCACTATTTCGGCTCTCCACTTCTTTGCGGGTTGCCAAAGTTTCAGGACGGTGATGGCTGCCACACAACGAGCCATCAATGCTGACGGCGATGTGGATCTCAACGTTTGGTCGGGTAAGAAACTAATGTTCACCACAGCTCACATTGGTGAGTAGAGATCCAGGTGCCGAGTGCTCAGCCATATCCTGGTATACAATCCGGCCACAGAACCAAACGTGCCCAGCAAAAACACAGGCGTTCCATCAATATTTGTCAAATATTGATGGAACGCCTGTGTGGGCTTGATCAAATATTACTTAATCAAGCTCACACTGATGGCAGGTTACGCAGGGCATGGGAAGAAGAGACAGTAGAGATTGCTCGTGCACTGATGCGATGGAGGTGGTTGATACATACACGTCAGGTTTCGATTACGTGGTGATAAATGATCGCGGTGAGTACCTCCTTCTCGTTGTTGGATGGGCGCGTCGCCGACCAGCAGTGGCGGTGAGGCTCTGAGGGTACAGTATCGCACCAAGGTACTACCGACGTGTGGCTGTGGCCGAGCCCGACGGGATGAAGCGTTGAACCGCGACGACCCAGTCGATTAAATCGCTCTGGCTCGTGCACTGGAACGTAAACTTGCGCGACGACTCGATACGGAACACGCTGCTAAACAGTCCCGTGCCCTGGCTCAGCTCCATGACCTCGAACGTTGGCACGGCGCTCTTGCCGTTCATCACGAGCTGACAGTTGGAGAGGTCCACCGAGACCGTGAGTACGTCGGTACCATTCTCCTGTGTGCTGATGGCCTCCAACATGGCCTCGCTCGACTGCACAATCGCCCGCGTGGCCGAGTCCTTGAGCTCGATGAGGTGGAGGAACTGGTCCTGGGTGATGGCGCACAGCACATCCTTCCACGACTTGAAGAGCGAATTGCTCACCTGGTGCTTGAGGAACCCACAGCGCAGCAGCAGCGGGCTCGAGATGGGTGAGCGTAGCATACTGAACAGTTTCTCGTCCGTGTTCTCGGTCGAAAGCGCTGCCGCCGTGTACTGCCACCAGTCCAGTTCAATTCAGTCCAGTCAATCAGTCAGCCAGTTATTCGGTCGGTCCGTGCCATTCATTCATCATGAGCAAAATCACCAACACCATGCAATAACTCACGTTCTTGGGTATTCTACGGATGCTGTAGATCAGGTCTCGCTCCGGTTCTATTCTCTACACATCCCCGCGCATTCAACCAGTCAATCAGCAACCATTCCCTGTGAATATCCCTTGTTCATGGGCGCTAAACGGGTTACATACCTGGGCCGCCGCCATGGGGTCGCTCATGGCGCCCGCCAGCTCCTCGTACGTAAGCTTCTGTTTGCGAAGGTACGTGTCCACGGCCGTCTGAATCACCGACACACGTAGCACCTCAAGCGTCTTGTACTGCTGGAAGAGGCCCGACATGCCCTTGACGTACTCGACGCGACGCTGGCGCAGACGCTGCACGGCGATGCAGTACGCAATCTCGGCCAGCCAGAGGTCACGCTTCGTGTCCACGCGGATGTTGGACAGCTTTTCCGTCTCCATTTCGCGGAAGATGGCGTCAAACTTGCGGAACGCGTCCAGCACGGAGCGCTGCGCAGCATGGAGCGCGGCATCTAGTCGATTTCCGTCCGCCAGCATGGCTGTGGTGCGCTCCTCCAAGGTCTGCGCCATCTCTTCCAGGGGACGCGCCACCACGTCGCGCTTGACCGCCGTCGTGAGCTGCAGCATCTTCTCCGACACCTGCTGCTGCACCTCCCCCAGTGCGTTCAGCGCCTTGACACAGGTAGAACTCACACTGAGTGCATCACTGGAGGAGGAGCTGGTGGTGGCCGCGCCCGGCGATCCCCCTGTGCTAGTAGCTCCACTTGGTAATCCACTCGTAGGCCGCTCGACGACGGCACGAAGCTTGTGCAGTGCCTCCGCGTAGGCCATGTCCTAGCAATAGCGATACCAGTATCAATAGCAATATCCATAGCAATAGCAATAGCAATAGCAATAGCATCAACAGAAGCGAGCATCGAGTTAGCCGTTGTGTTGTGCTGATTATCGTCGATTGGCTCGTGATCAACCAAGAAATGATGTACGTACCGCCTGGATACGCAGCGTGAAGAAGCGCTGCAGGCGTGTATTCTCGTCACGTGCGCGCATTATCTCCTTCTCAAAGTACTGCCAATAAATGCGGTCTCGCTCTTGGAATGTGTCGATCTGTGCCTTGCGCGCCGACTCGAAGGACCGAATGCTCTCGCAGCTCACCGACTTGTTGCGCCAGAGCGTAGCGCTCGATATGCCTACGATGCAGTGGAGGAGGGGAGACGAAGGAGACAGAACTTATATCAGCTAGGGGAGGAGGAGGGGGGAGGAGGCAGGAGGGGGGAGGAGGCAGGAGGTAGGCACGTACCGATCGCTGTCTGACCCGAGAACGAGGCGCTGCGTGGACTGGCGGCATCACTGCTTGTGGCGGCGGCGGGTGTTTGCGTGGCCTCCACAACGCGCACCGAGATGGCGGCGGGTGCAGTGGCTGTGTGCGCAGGAGGAGGAGGAGGTGGTGGTGATGATGATGTCGTTGCGCTGACACTGGCGCGGCCGTCGTCGAGCTTGTCCGCCATGATGCTGGCCTTCCGGGATGAAGGGGTCGTGGCTTGCTGATGAATGAATTGAATTTGAGTGAACAAAGATGTCGCCAGCAACGGATGAGTGAGTCGTTTTTCGGACAAGACAAGAAGACAAGGGGCTAGCTACAGTACACCCACCTTAGCCGAAAACTCGTATATGTTCGTGCTAAGTTCGGTTTTCTGGCTCGGCGATGGCTACATAGTGGTGGGTGGAGGCCCCACTTAAGTTACCTCTGAGGGCTGAGTCGCTGGTACCATGTACCAATCACCGCTGGAATGCTCTGCGCCAGTGGTTTAGAGGGGGGAGCTCCTGGTACGCGACGCAAATGAGTGCGTGAGCGAGAGAGTGCCTGCGTCTGCGTCTGCGTCTGCCGTCACAAGGACAAATCCCGACCCGAGTATCAAGCATGTTCACCGGAGCCAACAAGATCAAGAAGCCTGAGGGCCAGACCGCCGACGAGTTCGAGCAGCAGGTGGCGCAGGAGCTGTTCAACCTTGAGGCCTCGGCCGAGATCAAGAACGAGCTCAAGGACCTGTACATCACGGCCGCCAAGCAGGTGGACGTGGCGTCGGGCCGCAAGGCCATCGTGATCTTTGTGCCGTTCCGCCTGCACAAGTCCTTCAACAAGATCCAGGCCCGCCTCGTGCGTGAGCTGGAGAAGAAGTTCAGCGGCCGCCACGTCGTGATCATCGCGCAGCGCACGATCCTCGGCAAGGGCTACTCCCGCTCGAACAAGACCAACGGCCCGCGCCCGCGCTCGCGCACCCTCACCACCGTGCAGGAGGCCATCCTTGACGTACGTAGCCGTCTCCTCCTTTTTTGTTGTTGTTTTAGCTGTCTCTTGCTAGTGCTGCTGCCTACCCCACGGCGCTCTCCAGCGTCGTGGGGTTCCTCCTATCTTTAGTGACGTACGATGATGGCCTCTGGGGATTAGCCACCCCATGCCCCATGCTAACGACTACGCCTCTGTTACCATTGAATGTTATCTTCTACCTAACAGGACCTCGTGTACCCGACCGAGATCGTGGGCAAGCGCACCCGTGTGCGTCTTGATGGCTCCAAGCTGCTGAAGGTCTACCTGGACCCCAAGGACCAGGTCAACGTGGAGACCAAGCTGGACACGTTCGCCACCGTGTACAAGAAGCTCACCAACAAGGACGTTGTATTCGAGTTCCCGGTCGTGCAGGAATAAGCGCGTTTGAGAGTATCTCATGGCTTACTACTGTCGATATTCTACATCTCTTAACTAGCGCAGCTGGTCAGTAGGAAGAGGGGAGGACATGATCGGTGTGGGGAATTGGAGGCTGGGTCGGATGTAGTGCGATATCGCACTCTCCGCTCCTGCCTTCTTCTTCTTCGTAGCCATTCGTGTCGATCTCGTGGTCTAGTGGCCGTGGCCTGGTTGGGGCGTGGGGCTAATGGTAGCAACAGAACAAGTATCTTAGGGTTTTTCCGGGAGTTGTGCGTTTTGTCCGTCCACGCCTTTGAAAAAGGGCGCCTTTTTTGCCTCGCTTTGGCTGTTATCTTTCTAAATGGTGATAGCAAGAGAACGAGATGGGAAATGCCATGTCAATGGATCATTTCATGCCATGGGAATTGGTCGTCAAGAGGTTTGTGGCATGCGTTCACTCTTCTTCTTTTGCCAGTCAGCTTTGTTGTGTACTACTTGGAGCAGCAGCTACTGTACGCAACAACATTGAAATCTGTTTATGGTGAAGGTTTATGAGGTCGCTAGGTAGCCAGTACTACTGGTACATAGTCTTCATCTTAGCGATCATTGAAGCTACTTCTTCAACGCGTCCGTACCCATGGGCAAATGCTCGGCACCTGCAGCCATGGGATCCGTCCTTGGTCAGAAAGTGCCTCCCACGTAATCCAGGAGAAGGAGGGATTGAACCGTGCGAGGCGCTGCTATCGCCCGTCGTCGTCGTCCACGAGATCTCCCAGCAGCTCGCTCAATGCATCCACCGCATGCCGACTCTGCACGTCCACGAGTCCCACCGCCATCGCGCGGGCCATCTACAGGACACAAAGCACGCATTCCAATATAAACCGTCCCAGGGCAATACATACACATAAAAAGCAATCAGCCACGTGGCCGCGTGCCCTCTGGGGGGCTACAAGAGCGAGGCAGGCTATGGGCTGCAGATTGCAGGTTCCGAACCGTGTCGGTTGTCGCGCGGCCAAACGCCTGTCGCTGCTGCGAGCCACCGCCCGTCAGTGCGCTTTCCTCGCGCACCGCCGCGTTCCCCGATGACCGCCACCTCGTCTGTGGCCCCCCCTTGCGCTTGCTGGCGCGCAGAAGCTGCCGCGCGCTGCGGAACACGACCCGAGACGCGCCGCCGATCATGCTGCCCCTTGTCTTTGGCTGGTATGACGATCCACCAGTCACCAATGGTGATGATGATCCGCTCGTTGGCTTCTTGGGTTTGACTCAAAACCATAACTGGCCAAATAAAAGCCAATCATCGAAGCGTACTATGTATTCTAGTATGTGATTGGTGGAAAAGATCCCACCGCTCCCCTCCCCATAGCGAGCCATCCAATTTCCCATTTTCCCAAGCGCGAACGGTGACAATGGGGCTTCTTGATGGCCTCGTGACGGGGCTCGCGCGCTCCAGCAAGTTCGGGCGCTCGCACTCGCTGCGCCCGCTTACGTCCAAGCGTGCCAACCGCCGCTTCTACAAGGGAAACGGCTGCCGGAACGAAGGGGTGCACGCCAAGCGCGGCCGCTACGTGGTCGACAGCGACAAGCTCCTGCAGCTCGAGGTGCCCGACCTCACGGGCTTCAAGGTGCGTAACTCATGGCTGTCCTCACCCGCTCTGCGCGGGCTCCTCTTCGGGCCTTATCTCCATCGCGTACTCATGCCTGGCTGGTTGTGGGTGTGGTGTCGTGTTTGTGCTTTGCTGTCTGCCGTGCCTTGTTGTTGTTGTTGTCTGCTACCGCAGCTCAAGGCCTACGTGTCGCCATTGGCGCCGAACCGCCCGCCGTCGGCGCAATAAAGAGTTATGCTGCTGAGTTATCCCTATCCTGGTACTCGCAGTGAAAGCATATATACAACCTCGCATGCACGTGAGTGTGTCGGAATGTTTCTTGGTGGTATATCATGATTCTGTTTAAAAGTCTGTCAAGTTCGGTCGGGGTCTGTTTTAAGTAAGAATGGCGACGGACGAAAGCAAGCAGGCATGCGAGCAAGCGATGGGTAGCTTGCCTGTTAACGGGGGCCTGTGGTGCTACAGCTATAAGGTTAGGAGATGACACACGAGCAGCCCTTCTTGCTGGAACGCAACTGCTCGCATTCCTGGTTCAGCATCTGCAACTCCTTCTGCTGTTTCTCCTTTTCCTTGGCGAGTCTGTCAAACTCGGCCTTGACTCGCGCCAGCTCTTCCGTCACTTCGCTGCGGCGCTTGGATTCGGTGCTCAGCTTGAGGTCCATGGACTCGCGCTCAATCTCGGCACTCGTCACCGACGTGGTGTCGGATTTCAGCTGCTCTTCCAGGAGCGCGATGCGTTCACGCTGCGCCTGCGACTCGGCCTCGAAGCGCGCCTTATCGGTCAGGATCTGCGACGATGAGGCCTGCATTTGCTCGATCTGCTCACGGTAGATTTGCTCGCGCCCACCCACGCTGCCCAGCTCTTCCTTGACGCGCGAGACATCACCCTGCAACGTGCGGATCTGCTTCTCAAAGCCCTCTTCTTGTCGACTCAGCAGGATGCGCATGGCCTCGGCATACTTGGTCTCGGAAAACGTCAGTAGACACTCCAATTTGGCGCCCCCGCGTGCCTTGGCAAGGTACGCGTCCCGAAACCGGGACCACTCGACCGCGAAATGCTGCATGTCGCCAAACCCGCCGCTACCGTCCTCGCTCGAACTGATCGAGAGCCGTGGCTGCATGATCTCATTGTAGAGCACCTGCAGCAGGCGCTCACACATCTCCTTGGATTGTTCGGCGTTGCGCGCCGTGATCAGCTCCTTCTCAGCCTCCACCTTGCGCAATAGGTCACTTTCCAGCTTGGTAGCCATGTCACCCATGGCGTTTTGCCGGTACTCGTGCACAGCACGCTGCTCCGAGTCCTTGAAGATCGCCAGCAGCTCTTCATTGTCCACGGGCAGGTCGACCTCGTTCATCATGCTCTTGAACGAGGCAAAGGCCGTGCTCATGGCCTTGCGGCACTCACTGGCCGTCACGCCCTCCCATGCCGACGTGATCACGGGCACGCCGCCGCTATTGATCGCGTCCACGTAGGCATGCAGGAGACCGGCAAACATGCTTCCGTTCAGGGGCTTACCCTGCAGCATCTTGGGCTTGAGCGAGGCGCCATACACAAGCTCTTTCACCTCGGCGAGCTGCTGCTGAAACTCGGGGCGCAGCTCCTCGATCGCGAGCTTATCCACCTGCTGCAACTGCGATTCGTCGTGCACGGGGCGCACGAGCGTGACACAGTCGCGTGCACGGAAGAAGTCCTTCATCATGGCGCGAATGCGGTTGCGCTCCATGTTGGCGGGCGTGCGTGGCTGGTCGGCCAGGGCACGCTCCAGGTAGTCACTGCTGGAGATCGGGTCTCCATCTTCATCCACGAGCTCAAGCGTGAAATCGCGCACAACCCAGAGGAAGGACGGGAAAAACTGATGAAACTGAGACGCCTCCTCGGCCGTGGTGTCGCCACCCGCATTAGAGGACGCATCCGTGCCGATCTTGATGTGCTTGGCCAGGTTGGCAATGAACGAGAGTCCACCAATGGCCTTCTCGTCCACGCTGCCCTGGCTGTTGTAGATGAGCTGCGAGCAGAGCAACGTGGCCAGCGAGAAGATGCGCGCGTCATACTGCTGTGAGGCCTCCAGACCGCCCATGCCCTCCGTGTCGAGCATGAGGACCCAGATGGGCTCTCCATTACTGAGAAGGCGGCGCTGCGGACGGCCCCAGAGCCAGATGCCGCGCGTGCAGCGCTCGATCGTGGGGCCCACGCGGAAGCCGCTCTGGCGGTCCAGCAGCCAGTTGAGCATGGACGACTTGCCCGTGCGGTAGAGCCCGGCCATGGCCACGACGGCCACCTTCCCGTCGATCTGTTTGAGCAGCTCCACGGCGTCATCGTTCACTAGAAGCGTGTCCTCGTCGTCGCTGAACGAGATGAGCGGGATGGGCTCGGCCGGGAACGCCGCGATGGCATCCTCACTGGCGCGGGACATGGTGGTGACGGTAGGAAGAGAGGGGGGGGGCTGGCGGCTGATGGATGAAGGCAAATGCGCGGCCGGGGCTAATGGCTTGACTTCAATGCGCGAATGCCGTCAGGATGGTGCGCGTGAAATGGGGTTTTGCATGCGCCAAGACGGAAGCGATAAATCAGGAGGGAGAGAGCGATGCGATCCGATCTGGCAGGTGGCAGGCTGCGTGTGTCATCTCTGGGTTAACGAACATGATTCATCAAAGTTTGATGTTGATAATTATGCAGAGGCTTGTTTGTAGTGTTCTTAAACAGAGGATGGGCTTCGAGGTGAGGAGGTGGCGTGGCCATGGGTTCAACATCCTCGAGATCAATACCTGCAGGTGTCAAGCCACCCCAGCAAAGGAAAGTGAACCAGCTAGCTGCCCTTGGCGTGGCCCACTTCAATACTGGAGAAGGCATTCCAAATCAAACAGGTACACCCACATTAGCGTGGCCCACCTTAAAGTGCGTGGAACCGTCATTCTGGGCGGCATTGGAATCAAAAACGCGGCGCACCTCGCCAGGAGCTCCTCCTATGATCCTCCTCCGCACGTTGCCATCGCCCATTAACTGGTGATCGCGCCATTTTGCCGCCTGGATTCCGTCTCGCGCCATGTACGCGCTGCGCCGCCTGGGCACGACGCGCGCACGCGTGAGGGGCATCAGCGCCAACACTCCCGTCCACCTGGTGGAGCGCTTCCAGAGCAGCTCGTCACGTGGACTGGGCGGTGGCCTGGGCCAGGCCATCAACATGCCGCCGCCGCCCACGCAGAGCGAGGTGGAGGCCACGATCGCGGCCGCCGAGGCACAGGCGCAGCGTGAGGCATTGGCCAAGCGCGTGCAGCACATGCCTATCCGTGCGGTGCACCTGGCGCGCAAGATGAACATCGTCGCGCTGTTCCAGAAGCTCTACACGGATCGCTTCAAGGTGGCGCACTTCCTCCATAAGGACTCCCTCGTGCTGCGCCTCAGCGGCTCGCATGACACGCAGGGACTGGTCACGGGCGTAGCCTCCGCACCGGCATCCGTGGCCGCAGCCAATGCTGCGAACCATGCGCAGGCCACCGTAAACCTCGGCAACGGGGTCATGTCGCGCCGCGCCGTGGACAAGTGGGTCGTGTACTTTGACTATGGCGCCGTCGTGTTCTTCAACTGTGAGCCGCCGCTCATCACCACGCTGACCAAGCATGCCACGCGGTTTTGCCAGGACGTGTTTGACATGCGTGGCCACGACGAAGAGCTCCTGCTTGTGGGCAACCCGGCGCTGGAGAAATGGAGTACACTCTCGGAGAACAACATCATCGTGCGGGAAATTGATCACATCAATATCCACGTGATTGCTGGTGTGCTGGCGCAGACCGTGGCGCTGGAACACTACGAGCGGCAGATTGAGGCCATCCTGAGTGAATTTGAGAAGCTCAACACAGCCGTGGAGCGCAAAGGTCCACGTGGTGCCCTATTTGGCATTGGGCTCGGTGACAAGCAGATTGAGCGCGTGCAGCACAAGAAGCTCTTCCAGATCGTGGCGACCAATAACACGCTCCTGATCGATCTCGTGAGCAAGCTGCGTGTGATTGACCGCAAGCGGCCGGGTGATGCCGCCTGGAGCCATACGCGCTACCACAGCATGTGGGAGTCTTTGCTCGAGGAGTTTGAGCTTAATGAACGCTTCAACAACCTGAATTTCAAGCTCGACCTGATCCAGCACAACACCAAGGTAAGTGCTGAGGTCCTGTGTTGTTTTCCAGTTTTGATGTGGTGGCACTGGCCCAACCGATGTCTGAGTTCTTTGAACTAACTGACTGCATTGTAATGGTTTTGGTGACCGTGCAGTTCTTCCTGGAAGTGCTAGGGACCCACAAGGGCGAGCGCTTGGAATGGTACATCATCATCCTGATTATCGCCGAGCTGCTCGTGGGTGTCTACGAGTTGTTCATGAAGCTGGAGGAAGACAGGGCTCACAAAGGAGCTGTCGCCGCAACAGAGGCTCTATCAGCAGCAACACTGCTTGCCGCCCCTGACACGGATGACTCGGGTGAAAATGGAGGCAATGACGACGAGAAGCGTTGGTCCAGCTAATGTTTCAGCCGTGAGATAGAGTCACGAGGAAAACAGGAAGAAGAACATAGAAAAAAAAAAAAGAGGAACGACACAAAACACACACAGTCACACATGCCCACACTTGATAGATAGCATAGCATGGGCATTCGATAGTCGATCAGTGAGCTAAGCTAACTGCGTCTGGAATTATGACATAGACCCTAATGACACTGGTAGTGTGTCTACAAGGTGTCATTAGGGTCTATCCTCACGGCCGTACACTCTAGTATCGACGTGACGAGGTCCTAGTTGCGGTGGTCGTGGTCTTGCTCGCCGCCGTCCATTGCGCGTGCTCGTGCGGCGCCTTTCGGTCCGTGAACGCCGACGCGGACTGCTTGCCGCCGCTGGCCACATGGTCCCAGTACGCGTTGAACGATAAAAAGTCGGCGACACTCAGGTCCACGGGCTTGGCACGCAGCATGGAAGCCAGTAGCTCTCGCATCTTCTCCACATGGGTCGGCGTGATCTCGGTGGCGGTGATAGCATCACCGTTCGGGGCCTTGGCCACACCACTGGCGTGAGAACGGGTCTTTGCGCCACTTGAGGTCGTCGCGGGCCTCGCTCCAGTCGTCACAACAAGGTTCTGCAAGTCGAGGTCATCGGCTTGCAAGTGGGTCGCTCGCTGCGAGTGATAGCCGTAAAAGCATGTCCAGAGCACATGCTTCCAAGCCGCGCCAGCGCTATGGCTTGGGCTGAATGCCTGAAACTCGTAGCGGAACGCCATCACATGGACACGTAGCGGCCAGCCCCTGCGCAGCTGCAACGGCAGCTTCTCCAGCACGGGTAAGAAGCGCAGTACGGACTTGCCATTGCTGCGAGCGCCCTCAGGGAAGATCACCACGGGGCCTGAGGCACGAAGCAAGACCTCTTGAAGCTCACGCGGCTGGAAAGACCGTACAGACGGCACGTGTAAAACACAGCACAGCAAGACACGAGCTGTGATTTTTCACGCCATGTGCCAGCCCAGAGCCAAATGAATAATGGGAAATGATACAATGCAAATGGGACGTACGGCAGCAGATCCCTGCGTCGTGGGCAAGGCAAGAGAACGGTAGATCGCCTGCAGTAGTCCACAGGTCTGTACGCGGCCCGAGGCGGCATCCTCCGGATTGGCAAACACAAACACTGGCGAGAAGCGTCGCGCTAGATAGAGGATCTCGACCACGCTCGTGTGGTTGCACACCAGCACATCACCGCGGGCCACGTACGAGCTACTCTTCTTCTTCTTGTTCCTCGTGGCCGGTGTTGAAAGGCCAAGGCGCCTTGTGTTGGCCGTTTCCGCCGTCACAAACACGCCAAGCACGAGCAGGAGCAACGAGCAAAGCAGCCACTCGGTCAGGCGATGCAGCGCGCGCCCAAGCAACGGGATAAAGCGCTGTGCGCATGGGCAATAGCCAAATTAGTTGTATGCGTGTGTGTATGAGGCCGTTGGTGGTGCACTTCAGTATTCTCCCGCGTTCAGAGTCATCAAGTCCTACAGAGTCACGCACCAGGATGGACACGATGGCCGAGGTGGTCACGAGGAGGAGGCCGCCCACGAGCAGCAGCGGCACACGGACGAGCACGAGCAGAGCGCCCCCCAATAGCGAGGGCACACGCGCTACCACGCTGCCGCCACGCACCGACTGCTTGCGCACGGGTACGAACGGGTTGGTGCCCGTCGTGAGGTCCGACCAGCGGCTGTACTTCTCCATGTGGCTTGGCGGTTTACGAAGGCAATGGCAATTGAATTGGCCGAAGGGGGGGGGGGC
>JAADWT010000974.1:0-12397 GCA_023336285.1 Pythium grandisporangium
CATCCGGTTTGTTAGCCAGCCAGCCGCAGCAGCCTGCATTGAACAGAAACGCATGCAGGCACCGCAACGTCCATACCTGCAAGACGGACGCCACCCCCAGAAAGTAATTGTACATGCCGCCACAACCACCAAAACCGATCTGCGCGACGCCGTGATGCTGTACCAGCTTCTTACGGGTCTTGCCGAGCGGCGGACGGTGCGTCAAGTGCCACACCAGTTCCGTGCCGATGGGCGCGTCGAAGTGCACGGGCTTGGACTCAAACAGGAACGCCGCCGCGCCCGTGGCACTGGTGGTCGTATGCCGCTGCTCTTCCTCCTGCTCCTGCTGCTGTTTCGTCAGCACCACCTCCTCCTGGTCATCCGTCTGCCAGAGCGCATCCATTGCGCGCGCAGAGAAGGTCTGGATGTGCCGAATACGTGAATGGTCCGTGGCGTGTGGATTCGAGACTGGCGCTTTGGGTGTGATGGTCCAACATGCTGGTCATGTGGGTGCAAACCCTAATAGGTTGCGATAGCGTGGATGAGCCGCCGTGCATCAGCTTCCCCATTCAGAACGGCCCGCTATTATTGCGTGTCTTTAGTATTTATCTTTTAAAATAAAATACCGTTATCAAAATAACGGTAATGTATTCCGGTACGTGGCATCGAACAGAGACGGGGCATCGCACAGTGTATTTGCCGGAGGTCATCTCAATCCATTTCGAATACCGTGGTACACCACCGCATTCATCCTCCAGCTCCACGATCGATCGGACATGGCGCAGTCTGCCGCCTCGCCATCACCGCCACCACCACCGTCGCCATCACTGCTCCAGCGAGCGCTCGAACTTGCCACTGGTCCCGAGTTTGTCGACGACTTTGACTGGACCTTCGTCTCGGCCGATGGACTCAGCGCGTGCCGCCAGTCTGGTCTGGCGCGGGCTTACTGCATCTCGAGGTTATGGGCCCAGCGAGCACCCCGTGTTTTGGAGGCGATTGATGAGTACGTTGTGCAAGGCTCCGCGCAAACTTAATCTTAAACGCGAAGCCCCACGATACGATTGCACGGTGCTACATCAAGGATGCAAATGACTTCTTCGACGGTGTCCCATTTCCGCGGTACGAGCTCGAGCTGCCCTTTGCCGGTTCTGCCCAGTGATCATTCATAGAGTGAATAATGAAGATCTTGGGTGGGCTTGAGGTCGTAGGAGAGTACAGAGATATTACGGGGGAACTGGAGGAGGTGCTGGCTTGCATCGCGCCAATGGCACTGACCTCCAGGCTCGAGCATCCCGTGGAATTAAACCTGACTATTGCGGAGAGGAAGATGACTGAGGAATGCGTGAATGACTTGATCGCAAGCCGCTGAAGCCACCAGCACCGATTCTTCCGACCCCATTCTCGATCAGCTCAGATGGCCGTCGTACGAAGTTGCCAGTGTCCGCCTTTACGTTTCGAACACAAACCAAGTAACTTTATTGACGTATGTGAAGGGATTCCAGCGATTTCCTCCGCATTACCGCACACACGCTCATTGCAGTCGTCCGACGTGAGTTGGTATGATTACCGTGGTAATGGGCGATTAGGGAGTCATGCAGCGTGGCTCGGATACGCTTTATTTCATCCAGATACGGCCTTTTCATCGTGGTGTAAGCTGAACATTTCCAGCCTTTACTCTGACACCCATGGTTCTTATGATGACGCTCTCGCGATGATGGACGAGGGCAACAACCTGGCCATAACATTCGGACTTACGGATGAGGTGGTGGGTGCATACTACACGACCACGATCCGTGCCGGTGCCGCAATACTGGGCCGCAAAGATGCCTACCGAGAAGACGTTGGGTACGCTTCCTTCTACTATGGTAATGACGCCAGCGCGTATGAAGATGATCCGAATTCCTCGGACAACTCAGATGATGTGGATTCCCGTGGTGAGAGTGTTGAGGACGATCTTTATGGCAGTGAAGCCTGTGACGGGATGTGGGTGAAGACGACAACGACGCCGAAGACTGTGGAGATTTTTTTTTTGGTTTTTAAAGGGAATACATTAGCCATTATAATTAACGGCCGCATAAATTGCGCCGTCGGGGAATCGAACCCCGACCTCATCCTTGGAAGGGACGAATCCTAACCATTAGACCAACGGCGCAGGATGAAGACTGTAGAGATGTGGATACTCTGCACGTTGAGGAAGGAGAGAAAGTGTCTGAAGAAGAAAGCGAACCTGGGGAAGTGGATGATGGAGGAGACAACTGCGCAACGAAGATGATGATGGAAAAGATGAGGAAACTGATCTAGATACAGAAGGCAATGCTAATGATGATGGTAACGATAGTGCACGAGGTCGATCACGAGTCGGTTCTTTTTATTCTCGAGGAAAGCGCGCAAATGGATGTGTGCGTCCATTCGACGGAGAAGACCAAGCCGGATGAGTGAGTGTGCCCGATCGTGGACGGGTATGGAAACGCGTGGGTGCATTCTAGTTTTATCGAGATGACTGTTGCGCGACCGCCTGCTCAAAGTTGTTTGACCAGTTTGACGGTGGAGGGCAATTACCCAACGATTGAACTACTCAAGCTCTTGAAAGTCACCAACAACTCCGTCGATTCGCTCTATCTGCGTGTCGTTGATAGTGACTTCGTCGCAGTACCGTTAGAATCGTATATCGGAGAGGTGTGTCCGTCGATGTCGTCGCTGCGCTTAGGTGTCTGTGGGCAACCAGTGTCGTGGGGGTTGTTGAGTCTACCGCAGAAATGCGTGATCTATGGATGCTCAATATACAGTCCTTCACACATCCGTCGGAACGAGCCGTTAACGAATTCATTATGCCACTTCTTCGTGCGATGCCAAGGCTGGAGCGATTCCGTTGGGCTGTTGCGTTGGGACGTTCGTATATCGAAAAAGCCGAACGCTTTGATTCAGTGGTTTTCAGCTACGCTCAGATTCGATTCGTTTCTCAGGCGATTCTCTTTCCTGCCTTCACCGTTGGCTGCGACGACTTTGCTGTCGTCAGCGACTATATGCCAAAGGAATCAATCGTTGCCTTGCTCAGTGTCGTAAAATATTATTATCGTAACGGCAATGCCGACGAGATTGCTGCGCTCGGTCAAATGAACTGTGACCTGGTGATGCTGATCTCTGGATTCGCACGTATCGTTTCGCAGCGTGAGTTATACATTTTCTAGAACGGTACGGAGCCAGCAAGAGTTCGATCCGGCAAATAGAGGGCAACGCAAGTAGCATGTGGCTGGACATTGATCACTCCTGTGTTGAGCCCGCTGATGTTGCTTTTCCATTTGCAACGTTGGGACAATGCTCACATGTATCGTGATTCTGAGTCACCTGGATCCATGGCTTACTCAAGATGAGAAATGCGCTGAGCCCAATTTTTGTTGCGTCGTGAAGTATGCCGTGATAGCGAGTTCTCTGGTTGTGAAGGACAGTGACACACTGTAAACTAAGCACACTGGCTGATGATCGCACATACATTATGCACCACCGATTCGCATTGGGTCCCGACGTGGGTAGCCAAGCATGTTGAAGATCCACGTGCATGGTCATGTTTGCTCATTGTATTTTTTGTGCTGTTCCTAGCTTGTCAATGATGTGCCAATAACCAACAACATGAATGCGGATAATTAGTGCTCGAGATCCGCTTATCGTTGCTCCCAATGGAGCGGATCCAAGCTTCGCGCGCTGGATCTGTGCATTCAATGCTTACCGCAACGTGGACTTGTTGGTAGTGGGCTACGCATCTTTCTTTTCTCCAGTCACGCATCCTGGCGATAGGTATGTGCACTGCAGTCCTCGCTGAGAGAACAAAAATGACAGTCCGAAGCTGTCGGGGGCGTTTCTAACCAGCCACCTCAGTCTCAGTCATCTCAGTCTTACGGATATGGGTGTTCTCATGTACACGGACTACAAAGCACTGAAATTGTTTTACGAGGAGCTACGTGGGGAATGCTTACAACTTTATCAATGGTAGCAGCCACGTGGTACTGAAAAGGTGTCTGGTTCCGGCCCTATGCGGCTGGTTCATGCAATACGAATTCTATTCGATTCGTTTGATAAAGTTAGTTGCAGTCTCTGGAAGCGTTGTAACAGGTGGGTTTCGTTTGCTCGTATACCCCGCCTCCCCGTTGGTCCGCAAGACGTGTCGAACAATGCCTTACCTGAAGTTTTATCAACTCGATGGCAGATGCTGACACGGTAGTACCATTCCCTCTCTCCTTTCTACACAGTGCAACACGAAATCGTGTCGATGAGGACCAAAACTTTTTGGCATCTACTAGTAGTAGTATTGTGTGTGGGTCGCGACCTGAACCAAGGCGGAATGGATGACGAACAAGGTTTCTTGATTGCTAAGAGGCCGCAATCCCAGCGGTAATCATAGTGCGTGCCCTTGGTGGCGCCTGGCGCGGATAAAGACAAGCGGCTCTATCATCAAGGCCGTACTAAATAGTAGGACAAGATTGCCACTTGGGCAAAATAAGATGACATGTATTTGCGAACCAAATAACCACGATGACCGCCAGCCAGCTACCAATGCGAGTACTTGTCTGTCTACCTACCGGTACGTATGGGCTTCAAAAGACTGAGCATCTCTCTCTCCTTCTGATTGTATTTACATTGGCGCGACGTACCCTGCGGTGGCGGGCGCGACGTACCCGCCATCCGGTAGCACGGGGGCGATGATGGTGACGGGCAAATGCAGCTGCACATCGGGGCACCACGGGATATCGCACTCAATCTCGATGCGGTAGGCGCAGCGCACGATCTGGCCCGCCGTGGACGGGTTCACGAACCCACCCACAGTGGGCACGAGAGGCAATGGCTGCGGCTGGGAGACGCTCTGGCCGGCAGCCACACCCGGAAACTCCATCGTGGTGATCTCGCGCGTAAAGGTCTCAATGCCCCGGTCCATGACCAGCGTGAGGTCCTGGTAGAGCTGGCAGCGCATGGCCGAGATGTCCACCTCCGAGCGGTTATTGATCTGGCTCGTGATCTGCGCCACGTCACCGGGGAAGTAAACGTTCTTATCCATGGCCACGGCGAGGTCGCAGGCGCCCTTGTTGAAGCAGCACAGCCAGTTGACGTCCTGTGTGGTGGCATCCTCACTGGGGCGAATAGTTTCTGATAATTGCGCGTGCACCACGAGGCTGCAGTGGCCCTTGATGTCTTTGGCGAATACGCCGCCGACGTCCAGCGTCGCCTTGAACTTGTACTTGATGGACGCCGAGAGATTATCCACGGATGAGGACGAGTAGCGCTCCATGGAGAAGACGCCCGGCAGCGTGGGTGCCAGTGTGTACTCGAATGGGTACGAGTACTCGCCCGGTGAGAACACCTGCGCGATCTCCGAGATGACAATCTATAGCGCCGCATAGGAATCAGCCAGTCAATCAATCAGCCAGTCTGCCCGTTAGTTAGTCCAGCACTCAGCCCACCAACAAGCAGCAGCGTTGACGAGTCGGGAGACACGCACTTTGTCCTTGAAGAACTCGTGCTCGCGGTCCTTCTCGACTTCCTCGTCGTCTTCTCCCTCGCACTCGGTCCATTTCACCTTCTCCTTGCCCGTGGCCTTGAGGATGAGCGCTGCCATCCAACCAAACCAACACGTTAGTCCCGTACATGTCTATAGTACCCAACATGCCGAATGGCGCACGTCGGAGGACATCCACGACGAACTTGGGTGTAGCACTAATAGTATACACTACGAAGCCCCACGCACCGTCACACTCGATGGGCTCGTGCACAGACACGTAGATGGTGCCCCGCACGACCTCACCCGCCACGTACGATGGCTTGTCCATCGCGAGCGAGATCTTGCCCTTCTTGCCATACCCAAAGGATTTGCCCATTATGACTTAATCGAACTTGCTATTATAGTTGAGGTGAAGTGGACGGGAATTCCTCGACTGGTGCGAATACTCTCTGGGAAGTGGAGGAATGCGGCCTCTAGCAACTCAGTGAGGGAGGGTCTGTCCAGCGTCCGTCCGGCGTATGGCATCCGGCGTGGGTTCGTCTTATTAGCGTGGGTTTTCTGCGCCAAAAAAGGTGGATTCACTCGAGTGTCCGCCTGTTCAGGTTATATTCGAAGGATAGAGGGATATAGGATATTGCACGAGGCATCAGCCGGTTGAATACTGGGAGGCGTGGTGAGAAACCGTATAAAAAGAAGACGAAGATTAAATGGTGAGTCTTGACTGATTTAATACCTCAACTGGAGTAAATACGGCCCTGGGATTGGTTGGGGAATTTTTGCGCGGTCCGGTTTTGGTCGTCATGACGCGGACCACCAGAGGAAAACAGATCAAAAGCAACGGTGTTCTCGTTGGCCATGCGCGGGGTTGATGCCAACTATTATACAAGGGCAGAACCCGGCCTTTTGTGCCTGTGGGCGAACTGGCCAAATCGCAATCATGGTGCGTACGGTAAATTCTCTCGCTAGAATAACAATAGATTCACAGTCAGATCATCGACGTCACTGGTAAATACACTTGCTGGTCACATCGCCTGTGAAACGGCTCTTGAACTTCAAATCCTGATCGCCTAAAATGCCAGATAGTGATCAAAGTCAATTCATACATCAAAGCTCAACTATTATGAGAAACTATTTTACTCACGTTTCGGGAAGTCTGCATCTGCCGCCTTGGTCTCGCATAGAGAAACGCAACGGATGTTGCTTTTTGTCAACGTCAACAAAAGGGGTACCGTTAACGCAATCTAAAAAACCGCTATTCCAGTAGGTTGATTTCCAAAATATCATGGTCATGCACGTCAACCTACTTGTTTATCGGTTTCCACACATGGCAGGCGGCCGCAGTTGTTGAGACCGCTTGCCTCCAAGAGGTATTCATATTCACAGACAACATCCACATCTCGATTGGCTCTGTGCGCAACAAGACGTCTTAATTCCTCCCCACGCGATACCCACCCGATACCCAAGATGAACATCGAACTCAAGGACCTGGCGCCGCTGATGCTCAAGAAGGAGCGCGCTGGTGGAGACATTGACACCACGGTGCTGACGGCGCTCCTGCGCGGCGGCGCGCAGGCCAACGAGCGGCGCAAGGAGATGGTGGCGCTAGCCGCGAACCACCCGGTGCTCTCGGACCGAGACATGGTCTACCGTAACCACACGGAGCGCTACAACTTTGGTATCAAGAAGGTGCACAGCTACATCCAGGCGGTGCGTGAGCACAACCTCACGGACCCCGTGGACATGCAGAACCTCTACGGCGCGCTGGGCGAGCCGCTGCCCATTGACGTGCACCGCGCCATGTTCGTGCCCACGCTGGAGAACCAGGCGGATGAGGAGCAGCAGAAGAAGTGGCTGTCGCTGGCGCAAAACTACAAGATCTTTGGCGCCTACGCGCAGACGGAGCTCGGCCACGGCTCCAACGTGCAGGGCATCGAGACCACGGCCACGTACGACAAAAGCTCGCAGGAGTTTATCATCAACTCGCCAACGCTCACGAGCCGCAAGTGGTGGCCCGGTGGACTGGGCAAGACGGCCAACCACGCCATGGTGCACGCCCGGCTGTTCCTGGAGGGTAAGGACATGGGTGTGCAGGCCTTCCTGGTGCAGATCCGCTCAATGGAGGACCACGAGCCGATGCCCGGCGTGGAAGTGGGCGACATCGGGCCCAAGGTGGGTTTCAATGCCATCGACAACGGCTACTGCGCGTTCCACAACGTGCGCATCCCGCGTGATCAGATGATGATGCGCTACGCCAAGGTGCTCCCGGATGGCACGTTCATCAAGCCCAAGAGCGACAAGCTCGTGTACCTCACCATGGTGCGCGTGCGCTCGTACCTGATCATCAAGTTTGGCGCGGTCATGGGCTCCGTGGCCACGATCACGACGCGTTTCAGTGCCGCGCGCGTGCAGGGCCGCACGCCCAACGGCAAGGGCGAGTTCCAGGTGCTGGACTACCAGAACCAGCAAAACGCGCTCTTCCCGGCCATCGCGCTGTCATACGCGGCGCATTTCGCGGGCCACGCTATGATTGAAATGCACGACGATGCCCTGGCGGTCATCACGAACGGTGGCTCATCGTTTGGTGACAAGCTGGCCGAGCTGCACGCCGTGTCATCGGGTCTCAAGGCCTGGCTCGCCGAGAACGTCAGCAACTTGATCGAGTCATGCCGCCGACTGTGCGGCGGTCACGGGTTCACGCAGGCCAGCAACATTGCCCACACCTTTGCCGAGGCCGTGGGCGCCGTCACCTACGAAGGCACGTTTGACGTGCTCGTGCAGCAGCACGCACGGTACCTGGTCAAGGCGTTGCTCTCCAATGGCACCAACGGGTCTTTGACGACGGCGTTCCTGTCGCGTGCCAAGGCCCTCACGAACCCGGCCCTGCGCTGCAAGGCCCAGAAGCCATCGGATCTCGTCAACTTTACGGTCCTGCTCGCGGCCTTTGAATCACGAGCCACGCGCGCGATCGTTCGCCTCTCCAAGGCCATGCAGGCCAGCAAGAATGACCTCAACGCCTGCATGGTGCTCATGACGCGTGCCTCCCTGGCGCACTCGGAGCTCTTGCTGCTCGCCTCGTTCGCCAAGAGCGTCAAGGCCGTGCCCGCTGGTCCGACGCGTGACGCCGTGGCCAAGCTCTGCTCGCTCCTGGGGCTCTGGCTCTTGACGCGCAACCTCGGTGATTTCCGTGAGCACAACTACCTCTCATCTGAGCAGGGCGAATGGGCGCTTCAGCAGCTGGTGGCGCTGCTGCCGCAGGTGCGCAAGAACGCCGTGCTGCTCACGGATGCCTGGGACTTTAGCGACTTTGAGCTCAACTCGGCCATTGGTCGCTACGACGGGGACATGTACCGCGCACTGGTGAAGCGCGCCGCCGACGAGCCGCTCAACAAAACGCAGGTGTCGGCCAGCTACGAGGCGTACCTCAAGCCATTCATCAAGGCGTCGCTGTAAGCGTGAGTTGCTTCTTGCACCCCGTGTGCGAAGTCGCTTTGCCATGGAGCGATGGTATGGTGTATCCTCCTTTATTTTTTTCTTCTTCTTGCTTTTGTTTGGCTGCCTCCTGGTCGTCTGTCTATCCGTGTTGTCGGTGTTGTTTGCTTAAATACCGCTAGGCGATGTAGAAGGATGCTCGCATCTTAGAGAAAGAAACTGTTTTTGCCACTGTCTTGGAATGACACACACGAATACAGCGTTCATGAAAAGGGCTTCGTACTGGATTCGAGTGAGGGACTTGACATTAACCCTTCTAACCCCCGGCATGTTGCGGTTGAGTCCCTCCATTATCTTGCGGTTGATCATTGACTGGAAGCCTGCCGTTCCACGTCGCAATACTACCATCGTAGTACCATCGTGCAGAAGTGCAAGTACTGTGTAGTGCGCGTTGGCTGGTATGATAGTTTGGTACAGTGCGGTCCACGTAGCCTCGCGTTGGGCTGGTGATCCGCGTGGAAGGAAGTTATGCGCGTTTTAGATTGGTATTTTACTCCTGGGCAGTTCTACAGTCATGTCCTCCTTCTCTTCGTAGAATTTCAAAACAAATCTACGCGACGGATCCGAAGGGTGGACATGAGTCGCCTTCACGTGTAGTGCCAATGATCAGCTTTGCCCAGAGGCGAGGGATGTGCGATTACTGGTGTACAGTTGAGTTGATATTATTAATATTCGTTTCGTTAGCATTCGGATGATCATTTAATGATCCCTCTAGAAGAAATATTTGTTTTTGATGTGCAAGCGTTCGTCGATGTATTGCATTGGGAGGAGCGCAAGTGGGGATGGCAAAAACCATATTGTGTGCCATTGTAAGTGCGCAAGGAGTGATCAGTAAACGGATCGTTGTAGTGTGCCATTGCCACACATGATCGCGAGACAAACGCATCCAGTCATCAAGACAGTGGTGAGCACCAAGCCATCGGCGCAAAACGTGTGCTTAGCAGTGAAACTTCGATTTTGCAAATCAGGTTCGTGGTGTGCTGTCAAAAAAGGCATTTGACACCTGCTGCAATCAAATCGATCCAAAGAATTGCTGCTCTTATCTAAACTGCACTGTAGGTACACTGTGCACGACACTGTACCGTAAAGTGATGTCTGCGAGTCAGAAACAGATCTTCGTGGTGGTAAATTACCTCTGGTAATGGGTACCTACACTCGGATTGACCGTTGAAAAACGACTTGAATGGTGCACATTTACGTAATAACGGATGCGCATTCCTTTAACGTCTTTGGTGATTCCACGGCCACGCCACGGCGTCGATGTAAGAACTGACGTACATGTATTGGGTATTGCACCCTAATAGGTGCGCACCCATATTTTTTTTCAACATGATGCCTCGCCTCAGTGCCATCATTTTTTTCATGTGTGGTAGTATGTGGCTACGAGTGTACGAGTATATCAGTGTATCTATGTCCGACCTTGCCAATGCATCAAAGTTCGTGATGAGAAATCTTTTCCCTCCTTGGCTCGCGCATCTCTCTTGACTCTTTTTCCTCCGTTGATCACCCGCTTGAGCCTTAGTAACGACGAGTCATGCTTGGTAGCCTTAGTTAGTTGTCTTCAAGTTCATACATACGGTGCCGCCCGGTGTATCCATCTCACTACCGTATTAATACCGTAGTGTAAAGGTACCACTTCCTTTCGCGTCATTGCCTGGATGGTGATCACGCCTGGATGGTGATCACTCCTCTTTACAATGTCAGGAATCGCGACCTCACGCTGACCAAAGTCATTTGAGCGGTATAGTTATTCGACAATCGGGGAACTAAAGTCTATTCAGGGTCAAAGGGGCATTTAGCGAGCGAATAATACGTATGGAGAACGGCAGACATACATGTAGTGTACCAATTAGCCCAAAACGCTCATGTTGGTGGCAGATGCATGACCCAACCTGGCTGCCATTTTGGATGAGGGTCGGACCAATGCGTCGTCACTTGTGCATGCGATAGAGCGTGGCATGAGGGTGAGGCAGGCATATGATCAAAATTTGTGTTGCTTTTGAGCTTCCTAAAATATCTATGATAGCCAACTGGTTGTGGGGCAAGGGCATGCACAACAACTGGGTTTCTCGCCAAACATTTAAGTCAAAAGCTTGTAGCCACACAAAAGTTAAAGTTAAAAATTCCATCTTGTGGCGATTACAAATGTGACATGCGCGCCCAACTCATTCGCAGCGTTTGTCAAGGAATGGCTACACTTCCAAGCCATTTGTGGGCGACACCCCAGTCGTACCTATTGGTTCCCACGTGACGCCTCAGCACTGCGATCGAGGATACCAGCCATATTATTCAGGTACAGATTTAGCTTCACAAGCGACTCCAGTGGGATCGATTTCAACTTTAAAAAAATGTGATTGCATGATGAGTGCTATGGAGCGTCGACTGTAATATCCGCTGTTCACAACGAGCTAAGCAAGCGCATCTCTGCGGGCACAACACCAACTGCGGCATGTACACCGCATTTAAAAAGACGAAGCCCAGCAATTGCGATAGGTTCGCAGATAGGACTGTGATCCACACGTCGATTTAAACTCCTGTTCTCAGCAAGAAAATGCGATCATCTTTTTTTTCCAAAGAAAAAGTATGGGGTTCCTCTCCACGTTGGCAATCTTCACTTCTTTTTTTCCTCGTCGATTGATGTGCCCATACTCTACCTTATATACACAAATCTGCGCAGGCATGTATTAACCCTTTCGCGAACCGGTCATCTGCCTTGCAAACACACGAGTGCTTAGTTCACGGACGACGAAATGCGGACGGTGATGACTAGGTTGCCAGAAACGAGGCTGACGCGACGTCAGTCGCATGGTCCGCCCTTGGCAGAGTACACGACGCATGTGTTGGCAGCGTCCCACTTTCTTCCCCCCTCCAGCCGCTCACGCTGATGTTTTCGTCCATAGCCAGCCCGAGCCACAAGTCTGGCGGTTGCGCGCCCTCGGTATCCTCATTTGTCATATTTTCGCATTTGTTCCTCGTCGTCTTCTTTGACTTTGCAAACAACAGACACTCAGATCCTGATCCGCCACAAACTCGCTTTTTTCACTGAAAAATTTCGACTGAAACGATTCGTTACTTCCTTAAATTGGTCTTTCACTTCATCTCAGTATGTGCGGGGCGCATCCCCTTTCGTAGCAGTACAGTACGAGTCACCAGATGCCACTAAGCATTCGTGAGCGTGCATGGTTCGTTCCGCCCAACAGCTTCAAGATGTCGGGGGCTTTGCCCCCTCCGGGCGAAGAGGCGAGGCCCGTGTTGCATAGCGCTTGCTTAGCGACAAGGGGATGGGCAACGATTAACCACACACGAGCCACAAAATGCTGTCGCTTGGGAACAGTCTTGGAGGTCACTCTCTGGCCTTCCGCGGGCTCTTTACAGCACGCACAGGCAATTATTGCACACCACCGCAGCAGCAACAGGGGCGGGGGGGGGGGGGGGGGGGGG
>JAADWT010000975.1:0-12358 GCA_023336285.1 Pythium grandisporangium
CCCCCCCCCCCCCCAGATCAGCGCAGCAAGAGAGAAAGAAAGGAAAAGAAAAGAGAGAAACAGTAAGAGCAAGAGCGAAACAGAGAGCATGTGATCGCTACAGCCACCCTGTTCACGTTGTGTCAGTATCCCTCTCAATGTGCGTTGTTGGACGCTTGTTTGGTTGGCGAGGGTGTTCTGGCCGCCGCTCCTCCTCCTCCTGATGCTGCTGTGATTGCTGTCCCCGACGCGGCGATGACTGGCAGGTGAACACTCTTCTTGAGGCGACTCTTGTCAGGCGAGCCTTGGCTCACACCACCGCCACCACCACCACCACCACCACTCCTCTTCTTGCTACTTGCAGCGGTCAATGGCGGTAGGGCGGGGTCATTGTACGGTGCCACGAGATACAGCAGCTCCCGAGCCAATGCGGCATTCCCCGTCTTGCTCGTTGACTGGTTTTCACGTCGTTGTTCGTCTGCATCCGCACCTCGATCCACCTCACGACCCATACGAATCTCGCTCAACTCTCCATACTCAGCGCTGGGTTCCGCGCCCTCCGCGAGCGCGAGCAGCATGTCAAGGCCGACATGCACCAGCTCCTGGCTGTTGCGTGGGTGCTTCATCACGAGCGCGACCAACACAGCCAGCAGGGCCTCCACAACTTCGGGGGTTCGTCGGTGGCGATCAAAGACACGGACAAGCTGAGGGATAGCCTCCAGCGCGCCCACATAGTCCTGGTTGCGCACGTTATCGGCCACGGCGTTGCGCAGTGCCCACAGACACGACAGCAACACAGCCTGATGGGCACCAGCGTTCATCAAGGGCCCATTGAGGGCTGGCGCAGAAGAACCGGCGCTGCCGTGGACGACACAGAGCTCCAGCAGCTTCTCGAGTCCGTGCTCGTTGCGCAGCTTGATCTTGTGACTAGGCCGCTGCCACACCTGGTCAGCGATGGCATCACTGGCCATCACCACAAGGGCGGGGTCCACTCCTTCACTCTGTAACAACGCGATCAGGCGCTTCAGATCACTGGCCGCCAGCGAACTCGTGGGGACACCGGTAGAAGAAGCGAGTGGGTCGGTGTTGTCGTTGTTGTTGTTCTCGCGCTTGACTGCCGTACCGCTGAGGTCGCGGACATCCGCGAGCAAGTCCAGGGCCTCCAGCGCTGGGTCACATATCTCCTTCTTGACATGGCCGCTGAGGTTGACAAGTGTCTCGACGCCGTGCGGCACGACAAGCAATCGGCTCTTGTTGACGTCGTGCAGACAGAGGTTGATAATGCCATAGAGGCCATGCCGCTGCACCAGCTCGCTCTCGGCATGGCCACAGAGCTTGACAAACAGCTCCAGCGCGTTTACCGCCGCCACCGCAGACAACGAGGACGTGGTGGCGAGCGTCGCGGCCAGCGGGGGTGCAGAGACGACAGATAGCGAAGATACTGCCGTCCCCATGGTCAGAGCCACGGCATCGCTGTACGACAGCGAGCAAAGCGCTCGCGCTGCATGCTCCAGGGGCACTCCGCGGCCATGACGACACAGATTCTCCAGCAAACTCATCCACGTGGGCTGCGAGGCCACCAGCACGCGATTGGCGTCATTGTAGAAGAGCATGTTGGCCAATATACAGAGCCCATGCTCGCGGATCGAGGTTTCCCACGTGGATGAAGATGGTGCTGTCGTGTTGGGGACCACCTCCTCACTCCCCCCATTCTCCTCCTCCCGCTCCTCCTCGTCGTTCCTTGATGGGTCACCACCACCCCTCAACACACGCCGAGTGTGGCCACGGAACGTGCAAAGGCGATGAAGCACGTCCAGGTACCGCGCAATGCGGTACTGGTTCTCGCGGTTCCACGTGAGATTGGCCAGCGCCCAGGTCGCCTGCGCCACCAGCGGGTCATCGTTGCGCCGCTGCACGAGGAAGAAGAGCGCGTCAATACCGCCGGCATCACCAATCGCTGCTCGGATCGCGTTATGACGGGCAATGCTACCCAACACAAGCGCGCCATGGAAGGCCACCTCCCGATTGCAAGACGCACACAGCAGCACGAACGTGGCTACACCAGGTGGTGCTGGGGACGCTGCCACATCATCACCGTCACCATCACCGTCACCGTCACTGTCACCGTTACCACCGGCGTGTGCATCCAGGATCGCACCGGCGACGTTCCTTTCGATTGCCGCGGTGCCAAACTGCTGCTGGTCTACGGTGGGCTCCGTGGCGGCAGCATCGTCCAGTGTCGTGATCACGTTCGAGACTATCTCGGCGGCATGCGCCTGGATCTGCTCGTACACGCTGATCTCAATCACGTCGTGGATGCGGAATGAGTGGCAGAGGCGCGTCAGGATCGAGAGCCCACCTCCATCAAAGATTTGCTCGCAGCAAATCACATTCTGGTTTGACAGCGTGGATAATGCCTGCACAGTGGCGAGAAGTACGTCAACATCGCGGTGAGCCGCGGCAAGGCGGAGCAAGGGCGCGATCGCGCCGGAGGCACAGATTTGAGTCTGGTTCCACGCATTCTGGAAGCCCAGGTTGGCAAGCGCGTGGATCGCGTGGCGCATCACGTGGACGTCGCCCTTCCCTGGCGGCTCGTGGAGAAAACGAACGAGAAGCGGGATACACTTGTCCATACGCCCCACGACAGCGGTATTGCGCGTATTCATAACGACGAGCGTGAGCGATCGTAGCGCATTCCTCTGGATCAGACGCATGGTCTGATCGGCGTCGTCGTTTTCCTGTCCCGCCGAATCCGTCTTAATCGCGCTTCGGGTAGCTATCAGCGTCTTGATACTCGCGATCGATGATGATGATAAGGCAGATCCAGTCGACAGGGGCGACTCTAAGGCGCATAGGTCAATCAACGCCTTGATCACGCCCGATGCTAGCCCCATGTACTCTTGATTGCATACGTTGGCGTTGGGGCGTTCAATATTGTCTCTTTCCAGCCATGAACGCACAAACATGATTTTCTTTTGCCGCTGTCTCTGGAGTTTCTTGTGTTTCTTCTCGTCGCTGGTATCGTCTACCCGTCCGTGGTCCTGGTGCTCTATGTTTGCCGCGTCACCGGCATTCTCATCGTGGTTAACCGATTCCAGTTCGTGTCCGTTCTCGTTTTCGTTCTCTTCGACTTTGCTTGCGCTTTCTCCTTCGTCATCGCCATTGCCATCGTCTTCATCGTCACCCTCTTCATCCTCTTCGATTGCCGCCGCCTCGCCAAGTCCACCAGTCAGACGACTTGTATCACTTAGCCAGTTCATCTCCGTGCTATCTTCACTGGCAACGGCATCGAACGCTACGTCACGGTCAGCTAGCTCACGGAGCACTCTCTCGGATTCGTCACCAACCCATCGAAACCATACGCGTTTCGCCTTCCAGCCCAGTGCGCGTGGTGTAACATTCGTGTTCCAGGCAATCTCTCCAAGAGCGCGCGCGGCAATGGCGCGTATCTCACGCTGATTGCTGCGTTGCGCGAGTGCCACCAATACTTCAATCCCCCCGTTCTCGCGGAGCGCGTCGTTGGCGATCACGGTTGTCCCAGCCAGTAGCGCCACACCATGCGCAAAGAATGTAAATAGTTTGTTTACGTCGGTGAGCACACTTTGCGCAGTCACGCGATGCCGCCAGTTTTCCAGGCGAAGTACGCGTTGCTGCGCACGATGGCGAGCCTTAATGTCGCTGAGCTTGCGGTGCATCACGATTCGTTCCTTGTGTGCCTCCTGTGCCTGTAGCTTCAACGACAGTGTCCACATTTCTAAATTATTAATCTTGCGGATCTGGGCGGAGATACGGAAACGCATGTCGTTGCTCTCAGCTGCACGGCGCTGCTCCAGTGATTGGTACCCCACGAGTAGTTCCCCATTGGCAATGCGTTGAGCGTGCAGTTCCCGTTTGGCTGCCGTGAGCCAGTGCATTTGCTGCTCGTTTTGCAGTTCCAGCTCGGAGATATTCTTTTCAAGTTCATCGCGAATTATGGCTTGCTCCTGCATCAGTCGTGCGCGCATATCCGATGCGCGTTCACGTTCGTCAATGACCCGTTTCTCTGCGTCACGAAGCGCATTCTTTAGGGGGTTAATGATACGATTCGTCTCAAGGCGCACGGCCTCGCTACTCCTCTGGTACGCTGATTGCAGGCGCTTCAGTTGAGCGTCCTTTGTGGCAACCTGCGCCTGCACGAGGGCAGAGACACGCTTCTGCATTTTAATTTCGCGCTGCAGTTCCTGCACCGTGGCTTCGTGTTGCTTTTGAAGAAGCGCCAACATTTGATCGTGGCGTTCGTGTTGCATGGCGGTCATCCATTCGTCCGAGGTCGTGTCCTTCACCAGCGCAATTGACGCCAATTCTCGCCAGCGCGTTTCGCGTTCGTAGCAAAGCAACAGAAACTGACGTACAGCGGCTAGAAGCTTGAGCTTCTCATCAAATACGGCTACGGCCTGCTCATATGTTGCAACTGGAGAGGATTCCGCCATGAGATTTTCGGGCGTCGTAGTTTTATCGTTTGGGACTGCCGAGTCCACAACTTCCGGATTTAAAGTGCCCTCCGGAGCGACCTCGGTCTCATTGACATCGACTTGAGGTCGTGGTGCTTGCGGAGCCTGCATGGCAACATAGAGTGATTCGATTTGCGCTCGGTTTTCATCAAGCTCGGTGCACAAATCAAAATTGCGATCCCATAGCGCCTGCTTCTCGGTAAGGAGTTCACGTTCCTGATCAAGGCGTTCGCGTGTATACTCTATAAAGCGAAGCTCCAGCGTCATCGACCTGGATTTTGCAGCTTGTTCTTTCGTGTACCGCTCTTGCAGTTTCGCCACCTCATCCTGTAGACGTTTAGCTACAGCGCGGGATTCTTCGATTAGCTCAAGCTTCTCCAACGGATTTCGTGCACGTCTCGGCAGATGAAGAGCATCTTCCAGTCTGGAAGTTATGGCCTTGTATTCGTCTTCAACCTGGAACACAGATTCTTCGCACATTGCACGTTCCACAATGAAGCGAGCACGTTCAATTTGAGCATCCGCTTGTCGTTTCCACATAATCTCATTCACTTCCTTCTCACGTGAACTGAGGCGTTCAAAGAAATGCTGATCAGCTTCGTACAGCACAAGATCCACTACGGAGCGTCGCGCCTCGGCCTCCAATGCGCGAAATTGATCATAACAGGCTGCTAACTCTTCTAGACGTGATACTTCTTGCGCTTCCCACTCTCGCCATTGCAGCTCCAGGGCTACAGTCAGCTTGAGACGGACCATCTCCTCATCACCTGGTAGTACCACTTCCACTTGTTCCCGGGAGTTGTCTTGGTCGCCATCTTCAAGAGGAGCAGCATTAACTTCACCTCCTATCCTCCCCTCAGTCGTATCTCCAACTGTACTGGTATCCACCTTCTCGGCGCTGGAATCATCGGATGACGCAACAATTGATGCTTCAGATGGAGCCCTTGGCCCAGCTTCTTCTTCTTTTACTGTTTCTTCTTCTTCTTCTTCTGCTTGTTCATCTTCTACTTCTTCGTCTTCTACTACTTTGTCTTCATTCTCATCCTCGACCAGTGATTCCTCGACTAGTGATTCCTCGCTCTTTGTATCCGTTGGCTCGATCGGCTTCCCCACATTTTCTTCGGTATCAAATGAACACGTATCTGGATACGGTATTTCCAAACCGCACTCCTGGGCACGCTCCAGCTCCTCTGGTGAGGGGCGTGGCTCTGTTGGCATTCCCTCAACGGATAACGCAGCCTCAGCTTCCAGTTCTGTAATCCGTGCCTGTAATCTGGGGATTTCCTGCTCCTCAATATCCACCTGGCGGACGCGTGTTCGTGCGCATAATTCTTTAAGCACCTCACTTTTCTGAGTGGCCTCTTCCTGGCGCAGTGTCGACTTTTCCAGCAAATCAAACTCGCTCTGCTCCAGCTCCAACACCTGCTGTTCTACGTGCTTCATGTGCACATATTCATTGTCTTTCAAAAGGCGAAACTTGACGCGATCATCGCGTGCGAGCGGGGCTGCCAGGTACAAGCGATCCGCTCGCTGAGCTAGTACAAGTTCGTGAAGTTCCTTCTCGAATAATTCGTCATCTTTGGCGAGTGTCATTCCCTTCTTCGCCACGTTTTCTCGCATAAACGTAGGCTGCACGCGACGATCGCCAGCTGCATTCTGCTGACGAGCGCGTTTCGCCTGCTCCGTTGCCCGTGCAGCCTCTTCTTCCTGTAATCGAGCCACGCGTTTCTCACGCTCCACGGCCTTTTTACTGTCATCCTCCTTTTCAAGGCATTCCTTTTCTCTGTCAAAATGCTCTCGAGTCGCGTTCAAAAGCTGTAACGCGATTGCACGCTGCTGACTCTGTGCCTTGGCCAAATCACTGCGCAGTCGTGCCTCAGTGTCAAACGCTAGCACAAGATCATCTCGAAGCGCCACGGGATCGGCTGGCTCAACATCCTCATCCTCGTTCTCGTCTTCGTTATCCTCTGCATCGTCGCCGTTACGCTCAGGATTGCTCATTTCAACACCAGAGTTGGCAGTGCTACCATTTTCATTGTCAATATCATCGTCATCGTCATTGTCACCGTCGTCGTCAGTTCCATGTTCGTCTTCATCCGATGCGTTTCCATCCGTTCGACTGAAATCGTTTCCACCATCGTTATCACCCCCTTTACTTCGCATTTGCGTGGCATTCGCTGATTCCTTATCATCCATTGCCCCTAAAGATGCAGTCACATTTGCAGAGCCACCGATACCCTCGCCACATGGATTAAAAACCTCTGCAGTCGAGTAAAAATTCTCCAGACCATGGCTCTGCTTCCAGTCCTGTGTCTTGTGATCCCACTCAGGTGGTGGTTCGTACGCCATCTCCTTCGGTGGATCCCACACGGTCTGCTTCGTTCGTGCATTCTCATAGTATATCTGCCCCGCCACACGCTCACCCGTGGCCGTCGTGGACGGTAGCACTACAACTGGTGCCCACTCGTTGGCGAGCAATATTTGCTGCCGCACTCGCTCTCGCGCCACGCGGCGATTCACTCGTGCCATCCGCAATTGTTCACTGGTATCGCTGACATTCACTGTTGCCAACGGCACTAGCACTTCTACCTGCTGAGGGGCGATTGCGTGTTGGTCTGTCGCATCGGTGGCCTCTGCATCTTTTACTTCACTCATTCGCAGCAGCGTGGGTAGTGGTACGACATCACGTGGCCACATGTCCGCGAGCCACTCCTTTTCCTCCGTACGTTCCGCTCGCTCGCGTTCTAGCGGTGTCTGTAGCTGTGTATTGCGTTCTGTAAGTGCTGCGCACTCCCGCTCCATATTCGTGTATCCTTGCCGTTGGCGCTTGTGGACGTGCGCATTCTTGATCACCGCCAAGCGCAGCGCCTCTTCACAGTGGCGCAGTCGCGTGCATTGTGCATCCGCACGGGCGAGTAATTGTCCCAGCGTTGTGGCATACACCGCATCCAGCGCCTCGAAGATTGTGGTTTGTGCCTCCGCTAGCAGCATATTGGTCGACGGTGTCGGTATTATTGACGCTCATGTGGATACAATTCCAGGGTGTCGCTTCAAGATCGAAATTCTGATTAGCCTTCTTTGAGTTAGCCTTAGTACCACAGTAGTTCCAGACAGCCCACGCCGCCGGAATGTTGGTGATGTCTGGGGGAATAGGACCCGATCTGACTGGGGCGATTACGCCTGGCGTAACCAGCTTGGACTTACTCACGACGACGCGGGCTTGTATTACGCCCATACTCGTCGTGTTGCAGCGTTGTCGCCTCGTCAGCTTCAAGGAGGGCCCGCAGATCTGCATGTAGAGCCTTGATGTGTTCCCTTCATAAACGTGTCTGTATCGAACGCTAGGGCCCACTATATCAGCAGTGACACCGTCACGAGCATGAAAGGGATTGGAAAGATTGGAAATGGGAGCTCATGCCACGAGCGTGTAAGCGATGATCGGAAATGTGCCCTCATGCCCTCACGTGCCTGGTGTATTTTTTTAATAGTTCTTTCTCTCCCTCTTCTCCTCCTCTCACACATGGATCTTAGGTTTATGAGAAACGTTTCTGGGATTCTATGAGGACAGCACGCACACATGACCTAAAATAGCCCCAACGTCATCAATTCCTGCTGTTTTTTGTGTGTATTCCAGCACTTCTGCCCACCCTATACACTTCCTTTGTCCGCTTGTGAATTTGGTCGTGTCGCATGTTGAGGTCATCTCAGCGTGCCCAAACCTAAAACTGGCGCCTTCTCGTCCTCTGAACGCAAGCAAAACCCACACAACACACTCCCCATGTATTTAGCAGCAACAGCAAAACACTGCCCGCAAGAACATCAAGGAATCAAGAAAACGACAAAAAAGAAAACGACAAAATGGAAGAAACCCTCTCCAACAAACCCCCTTTGACTCAACGCCATCACCCGCTTTGCCACATAATCGAATTAGCCCGCTCCAAAGCACAAGCACCAGCAATGATGACGACAAGCATGCGCATGCGATCGCGACCGCGCCGCGAACTGGAGGAGGACGAGGACCGTGCTCTGAAAGACAGTGTATGCTACTGGCGCATGAGCCAGCCACAGGTGGATGCGGCTGACAGCTCCACGGACGAGGTAGGTGACGAAAACGAGCTTGCATCCGTCACATACGATCTGTATCCCATGCTCACTGTATTTCTATGATGCTGTTTGCTGGCTGCTGTTCTGCGTGGCATAGAATGAGGACGAGGATGATGGAGAAGAAGAAGAGCACAATGCGTGTGAGGCGAGCGCAGATGAATACGAAGTATTGTATCCAAGCGACACCACAACCCGTCAGATCTTGAAGAGCAGCACGTTCTACGAGTGCGCCATGCCCAATCCGGACGCGGCGTCCGAGTCACTATTGGCGTTCTGCGGCAGCGTGCCCGTGCGCATGGGCCCCATGCTGCTTGCTGCGCTGGTGCGCCGCTTCACGGATGTGCGCTTCAACTGGGAGACCAAGACGCTGCAGTCCTTTTTGGAAGTGACATGCTGGGTCAGTGTCACGTACGCCGCCTACTCGTTGTATGAGGATTGGCTTTGGGCGTTCCAGGTTGGCACGTTTGTCGGCGCACTCATGTCGATCGGTGATGAGGTTGTGCTGCAGTTTGTGCGGGGTCTTGCACGCCTGATTCGCAACCAATCGGGCGGCAGTGAGCTGCTGCAACAGCTTGGCTTTGATGTCCCATTGAATGGCAAGGCACCGACCAATGGACAAGAGGTGGAGCTGATCAAGACGCTCGTGTTTGGCTACCTGGGTGTCGTGGCTATTCGTGCGCTCTGGACCAACTTTCATGACGTCAAGCACTTTGCGCTGCTCACAGCGGCCGTGGGCGTCGCGTTTGTCGTGACGGCCGAGTTCTTTTGCCTCTGGTTGCCGACACGCCGCATTGGATTGACGCTGCAGTCGCGATTCACACAAATTCGTGCCAACTGGGCTGAGCACACTGTGCGCTCGTTCGTCGAGTTGATGGCGTGGACCCTGTCGACAAGCTTGTTCTTGTTCAAGTCGGATGATTTCCTACTCTCACTGCAGTTGGGAACGTTGGTTGCGGTTGGTGTGTGCCTCTTGTCCGGTTTGGAGCAGCTCCCTTATGTGGTGCAAGTGCCCTTGGCTGGGAACCGTTCTACGGACGTCGCTGGGGAGCAGGATGGTGCGACAACGGGGGCCTATCCGTTCTGGGAGGAGAAAGTTGCTGACGAAGGCTTGCTCATGAAGCTTGCCAGCGGTGTCGTGGTCGTGCAGGACAAGCTGCGATATATGCAGAAAGCTGTGGAAGACGAGGCCAGCACGATGATGGAGGAGTGGAGCCCTTAAAGGTGTTGGTAGACTACACTTTCGTGTAGTGAACTGAGTGTATAGTATGAATGAGAAAAAGAAAAATCCTGAGGTGCGTGAAACCCGAGAACAAGAGGCTTGGATGCGACTGTGATCAACAATGCAGTTGTCAGCAAATACTTCGAAGTACATGTTTATCGTCTGCAATTCGCATGTGCTTGATAATCTGTTGTTCTTTACGCCTCTGTCGTTGACTCGGTAACACGTAATCGCCTTCATTTTCCTGGTGTAACAGGTCGCTACTACAACGTTAGAATCCAGCATGAGGATTCATATTCATTCCGCAACAGAACGAGATCAAAACTTATTGGATACCTGTGATGATACGTGAAAATGGACAACGCTGCAAAAACAAAAAAATAAAACGGAACTCCCACACCTACAAGCATGTACTCGCACTACCTGTACACACTACATATACACAACTCGAATTTCATCAGAGACAACAAATGGCGGCCATTCGGTGGCATCCAATATGGCACGAATGCATCAGCTACGCGTCGTCCGCGTCATCGATATCAGCAATGGTGTCAACATCAGGAGAGGTACACTGGTTTCGGACTTCAACAGCACGTGTGTTGCGATCTGATTCTTGGTCGCGTAGCTCCATGTTCATGCGCATTGCCTCGAGCGCGTTAGCGAGCTGAGTATGTGTTCGTGACAAGAAAAGCATTTGCACAGACTTGCCCACGTAATCGTCTTCATCACGAATATCCCACTTGTCACGTGCAGCACCGCAGTCGTGGTGGTAATATGGGCACGCAGCTCCCTTATTGCACCGGTCTTCATGCACGCATTTGACCGTCTTGTAGCGAGGGTTATACCAGCACACTTCTTCAAACGAGTGAGACTTCTTGCACTGATTCATGACGCATTGGGCCCCATCGAGGCATATTTTGGCCTTGGCCTGCATCCAGGCGCGATCAATGTCAAAATCCACGTGGAGACAAACGCAGGACGACTTATCCACGTCGTGGCCCCAAAAGTGCTCCATCCGACCGCACTCCAACAACTTGAAGAGCGGATTAAACGTCATGACTTCAAAATACGAGTGCGAGTTCGCGCAATCCTCTCGCCAGCAACTTGTGCGCGGTCCCAGCGGACAGAGTTTGGCGCGCGGCACGAGTTTCATGTGGTTGAGCATTCGCCGATACATGATCTTTAGATGAAGTGGCCATTCAGGAATATCAAGAGGTCGCTCGTATAGCAACTTGTACTTCATGGGGAGTCCATGAGCTGCAGCGGTCTCAGCTGGGGCCACTTTCGCCTCGTCTTGGCCACGAGGGTTGTCATTATTAGCCTTGGAATCCGGGCCAGAATTCTCGTGCGCTGTCGGGCGAGTAGTGTCAAGTGATCCAGCCGGGCGGAGTAGTGGGAAATCTTTGTTTGACGCGCCTGCCCAGGTCCCTCGAGTCATGTTACCATGGAGCGCTCTCACAGTCGTCCATTTCTCATATTTACTGGAAGTAGATTGGATGCATACAAAGTTCTTCCCAAGCCCGCGTTCAATTCGAATGGCGTTGGCGACAGCGGGAATCGTACGGGCAATAGCCGAGATTGAAGCACATAGCTCCAGTTGTGCGGGTTCTGTGAGTTCATAGCCGTGAACCGATCGATCATAATCCATATTGCAAATTCGTTCACATCCCCAAAGTAGATGGCGACGCTGCAAGAGTTTGATTGTATCCCCATTTGATGGGGATGGTAGCAAAAATTCCTGCAGTTCCGTGAGCATCTTCCTCAAGTCATGGGAACATGGCTTGATCCCCAGCGCCGTCATATACACCGTGAGTAGCTGCTCAAAATCTGACCGACACGCATTGCTCCGCCTTTCAAGAATATGCTTCTGAAACTCCACGAGTACCATAGCCACATCGTGACGTTCAGTGTCGCCCTTTATCCACGCCGTGAGGCCTTCGTGATTTTTGAATGTGCTTTTCACGAGCTGTATGATTGCCATGGAGTTCGTGACATCTGCTGGCGGAGTACTAGCAATCGACTTCTGCATCACCTCGCGATGTGCCTGGTCCAAGTTAGTGAGAATCCGCCCCGACACGTTCTTTTGCGCCGCCACAGTGGCTTCCACAATGCATGGCAAGATCTCGGCTCGCTCCCCCAATCGCTCCACCACGGCCTGAACGAGCGTACACAGCAAATGGCCCTGGGTATCCGTTAAGACGGCATCTACTGCAGCATGAAGCTCCGATACGGCGCGATCAACAGCTTTGTCGCGTTGAACCATCATCCTGCCATGTATGACCGTTGATCTTCCTGGATATCTCACTCAAGCCACGAAGAAAATACGAGACTGCCGTGGGTCCACCAGAGCAGCCCTCTCACTCATACTCTCATCACTGCTCAGCGGCACCACCACATCCGCCCGTTGGGAAGTACAGCCGGGTCGCATACTCATGGGATCCGCACCAAATCCTCTCGAGAATAGACGCGGCATCGTAGAAATTACGCTGGGGGTGAGTCAAATCACCCAGGCAAACGTGCGTTGGTCCTAATTAACAGTAAAACGTTGGCATTCCCCCCCCCCCCC
>JAADWT010000976.1:0-12355 GCA_023336285.1 Pythium grandisporangium
ACTGGTGAACTGTGAACTGTGGACGACGAAAGAATGTGGCCCGACGGGGTGTGGACCTTTTTGGATTGTGACCAGTCCACCACTGTATTCTATTTCATCATCATTCCAACCCAGCCACCTCCACCACCTCCACCACCATCACGGCTGCCCAGTCCACGTGGTCCACGCGGGTTAGAGCGCCAAGCAGCCGGTGGAATCAATGCTGGTGCATGAGGCTATTCTTCTCTACCCATCCATGCCCATGGGTCTGGGTCGTCTGCACTGACCAAACCCGCCGCCTCATCGCATGCGTCGCCTTGGTCTTGATGACCGTGATCTTGATCTTGACCTTGATCTAGACTGGGACCTGGACCTGGGCATCCGCTTTGCTGTTGTGGACCTCGGTCTCGATCGTCGGCGCTGGTCATGGCTTTGCCCACGAGGACTTGTGCTTCTACTTTTACTTCGACTTCTCCTCGTGCGTTGGCTTCTGCTTCTTCGTGAGTGGCTTCTTGGGCTTGACTGCCCTTGTGATGGCTCAGGACCACGTCGCCCCCTCTGTTCGTGAACACTGGGATTCGTAGCTCGCTTGCTCTCCGCGTGAGCGCGTCGTGGCAGTCTCGCTAGGTCACGCACCGCCAGCGAGTCGGTACAGTCCGGCCACGACCGTTCTCTCCGCCCACTGCTCCGTTGGGCCGTTGCCCCCGTGGTCTCGGCATCTTCCTGCCTGTCGTCCTGCTTGGCTGTGTCACTCACTGGCATCTGTGCTAGTGGACGACCCGTGGTCGCGCTGAGATGCTCCATTTGCGTGGTCACCAGCTCACGACGCACTGCATACGCGCTGGTCGAGCCAATGGCACGAGCCTTCCGGTAGGAAGCTCGGCGTCTCGTGTAATCACGCGGCAAGACAATGGATGGCAAGGTGCTGGCTGTCATAGTGGCTTCACCACGTGCTGCATGTTTTAATAAGCCAACAACCACGGTACAAAAATGAACCACCGTTGAGAACATCAGGACGGCGTGGAAGCCTTCTACACGCAACAGACCGGACAAAGGGATGCACGTACCGCCTGGTGATGCCATCATCTGCGTCGGTCTCACGGCCGTGGCGTTGGCCGTTGAGGCGATTGTGGGCACCGCCATGGTCTCCTTCTGAGGAACACCGGCGCAGTAGTCATCAGTTCCCTTTCCTAGAGTATTGGGTAAGGTGCCAGCAACGTGGATGCGGGGGTACGGTACGTACGTAGACAAGCTGCAGCGCCACTTCGAGGACGAGGAACTTCCACAGCGCAAGCACAAAGCGCTGCATCATTCATATACATATACAGTATCATCGAAAGTCTCGTTAGTGCGGGGGAGGGGGAGGTCATGACTCGGCTAGTATCAGACACGATCCGCGAGTTGGCTGTAGATGACGTACGCGGGCACGTTCCCCCAGAAACTCGCGAAGCTCGAGCACGAGGAGGTCTGGGTGGGCGAACTCGGGGTGCTCCAACAGACCCACAATGTAGTCCACCAGCTCGGCGTCCACCTCCTCCTCCTCTTGCTCCTCATCTTGCTCCTCTGGCCGTCGTGACAGCTCCGCCGTGACCCAGCGCTCGAGCTTGCGCCGTGGGGTCACCTGTTCGTCCAGTGGCAGGCTTGCAAAGCAGCGCGGAATGCGCCGCCAGCGCTTGACGAGACGTGCCAATGCGACTGCCGTGGGGGCGTACGCTTGAATCGCGGCCACCACCGCGGGACTAGCATTCCTATTGGTGGTGGTGGTGCTGCTGCTGGTAGTGTTGGAATCACCACCGGATTCCAAATCGGCATCCTCTTTACTGATCCAGAGAGATTTGTCGGGTTGTGGACGCGGTGGCTCCTCTAGGAGACTCGTCGCCTCGTCATCATTACCACCATCACCATGGTCATGATCATCCGTACCAGCGTCATCTTCGACCTCGGCTGTAGATACGGCTGACTGTGTGGATGCCAGGTCCACACGCTGACCACAAGTGGATACCACCCGTGACGGATCAGTGGTCGCTACTGCGCCGTAAAAGAACTGAAGAGGACCAAACACAACTACGTCATTAGCCTTGGGCATCAGATGTTATACTGGTAGCGAGAAGGACTGTCTGTTGGATCTACGCATGCATGAGCAACGCACCTGATGCGCTTGCCCATCCACTGGAAGGTACCGAAGCCCATGCACGCGTTTCTGCCGGTATGCAACGCGCGGGCAAGAAGGAAAAGCCACCGTAGAAACCAGGTCATACCCATCAATGTCCTTCATATTCATTGGTCACCACCTGCGCGACGACGGGACGCGCCCATGACCAGTTAGCTAGCTCACTCACCAGATGCGTGGGCAACGTCGCGGCGGCTACGAAATGCTCGGGGGCTTGACCGCAGGAGACCTGCTTGGCTGCATCTGCGCGCACACATAGCGGGGCCTGTGCGAGGAACGCGGTGATCTCGCGCCGGAGCGCCGCCGCATACTCAAGGTACTCGGTCGCGCCTGGCATGGAGATCTGTCTGTCATCTGCCTCGGCCCAGTAAGCGGATCGAATCAGTTAACCGTATACTTGATCCACTGAAGGCGCCCCATGGTATACGTCGCTAGGAATAGTAAATAGTAGTATTCCGGCGATATTCAATTCAATTGCGGCGAGAAAAGCAATATGTTAACTTAATCGGATCTATTCCCATCAATTTTACAATATTACTTTGACATACGGTATTACAAGGCCAGGTTTTGCAAAGTTGAAGTTCTCGTTTAACTCTAACTTTCTTTGGGCATCTTGCTCACTACATCCACGTTGCTCGTCTCGTTTTTTAAATTATACCGCTCCCCTTCCTTTTGTTATCTACACCACCTCGACGGCTGGTGTTATGGGTTCCTCTTTGCTCGCTGCGCGCCCATTCGCTTTCGCGGATGAGCTGCTGCCGTTCTCGTTGCCGTGGGTACTGCTACCAGCTCGCCAGCTGCTCGTCAACGACTTGGAGCTAGCGCTACGAAACGACGATGGGGGCGAGCGCATGCGTTCCCCCGCCGATGAGGATGCAGGCGACTCGGCCTCGAACGGGGTCGCCAGCAGTTCCTTCCGCTTATCAGCCATACGCTTGGTACGGATCTTAAGCACAATATCGTCCACGTCCCCATCCTTGAGTGACGCAAACGAAGTAGCATTCTTCTTCTTGTTCTTCAAGGTATCAAGTCGCTTCTTGGTCTCGGCTTCCCGGCGAATCCGACGCTCTTCCGTGATCCGCTTCCGTTCATTGTCACGGTCCGCGGTCTGCAACAGCTTAGCAAACGAGTAAAAGATGGAGAAAAAAGAATCCGGACCGTTCTCGGGGCTCGTTGGGTCTTCGCCGTAAAAGGAAACCGTATCTTCATAGTTCTGCATCATTTCGTCCAACTCGGTCTGAATGCGAGTCGATGTCTCCTTGGCTCGCTCGGCAAATGGTCGAATCGCATCCTGGAACAGATCCGCCGGTTGCTCATTTTTTGTGGGCGTCGATGGTGGTGCCCCTCCTGCCGTCGTGGTTGTATCACTACTAGCACCAGGGACCGACGCGCTGGTTTTCGCGTCAGTTGCTTTCTTCACCTCAGCAGTATTTGCTGGAACAGATTCACCCGACTTTGCAGTTTTTACATCAGCGACAACAACTGACTTCGTCTTTGCGTCGGCCGTGGTGTTAGCGGAAGCTCCAGCAGCCTTGCTAGTCACTATCGCCTTGTCAGTTCCCTTCACTTCCGAGCTCGTGGAACGAGACACATCTTGCGCGCCTGGGGCCCCCAACGTCTTATCGGTCGGAGTGTTTGCCACAGCAGAGTCACCAGCCTTTGTTGCTGTCACCTTGGACGTTTCAGCAGCAACCGTCGCATTTGGACCTTTATTTTGTTCCTTGGCTAAAGGAGGTGCCAATTTTGGTGGGCACAGCTTGGCGTGGGCATCAAGCTCATCACAGATGAGCGCAGCAGCCTTTCGAACTGCAGTCTCACCTGCCTTGAGCACTTGAGTTGTGACTCGGCTTGCACTTTCAATAGATGGTAACTCTTCATCAAACGAGATAATCGCAGGATCCTTCTCGCGAAGAAGCTTGGCAACGTAATTGAGAAGAGTCATCGAATTATCGGTCGCCTTCACTTGGTTTAGTTTCAACAGAATGCTGATTCGAAACCCTCGAGCACCGCCTCGTGCAGTACCGTCGTTTAACGCATTTCCTAAGGACAATACGACTTTAAAGATCTCCCGTAAACGCGCACACTGCCGCAGCTCGTAGCACGCATCGCGTACAGACGCCATCAGCTTGTTTTGTTCTTCCACGTATGTATCAAATTGCCAAGTTGCATGAATCGCTTGGAGACGCGTCGCAAGACGAGGTACTGGCAACATTTCCAAGAAGTACTGTTCGGCATCACCAAGAAGCTTCGGGTCCCCTGTGTAGTTCCTGACAGCTTCGAGTTCTTCGGCTTCGGGTGCAAATTGGATCAGTGCAGACACCTTCTCGCTCGACAGTACTTCCTTGTCGACCTGCAAGACCGCCCGGCAAATCTTAGGGTATGGTACACGAAAGCGAGCAAGCATAATACCGATATTGTTCGCGCGCTTCACATCAATCAAAGCAACACGAGTCGGAGCACGTCGTTTAGGCGTCTTCTTGGTTTCGGACGATTCCTTCGCCTTGGGCGGCTTGTTCACAAACACCTGAGCCAACTTGTCCACATACGCATCGAGAACCCGATCACCATCATCGCGACGAGAAGCATCCGTGGCTTGAGCCGCAGCAACAACGCTTTCCTTCGCATCACCTTGAGGTTTCTCTGCGTCAAACTCTTCCCAAATGGTCCCCGCGGTTGAATCGTCTTTAACCGCTTCCCAATACAAATTACGAAGCTTCGGTTTCGGTGGTGGTGGTGGAAGCGCCGGCTTTCGTGGTGCTGCCTCGGTAGCAGCACCTTCGACTGGAATTAACGCATCCGGAGTGTCGAGCAAGGCCACATTTAATCCCTCAGCGGACATCTTCATCTCCAAGTGTGGTCGAGGCATCCCCATCTTTATCAGCTTAAAATACTTGGCGTACGCGGGGTGATCCGATACTTTAACGTCGGCTGGAGCTGAAGCGGATACGGGCTTACCTTCTGCATCAACCAGAGCATCAGGCGTTTCTAATAGTGCCCCGTCAAGACCTTCCGCACTGGCCTTCAACTTCACGTGGTCCAAAGGCATACCCATCTTCAACAGTTTGAAGAATTTGGTGAACTTTTCGTGTTCTTTAACTGGGGTACCGGTTGGGGTGCTCGCAGAAGCAGGTTTACCTTCCTCATCCAACAGCTTATCAGGGGTTTCCAAGATACTTGGATCCAACCCTTCGGCAGATACCTTTAACTTGACGTGGTCAATCGGCATCCCCATCTTAAGCAATTTGAAAAACTTTGCGAACTTCTCGTGTTCTTTTGCAGGGACCCCGCTTGGTTCAGTCTCAACCGACGCAACCGCTTCTTTGCCATCAACATCCAAAAGTTTATCAGGCGTATCCAACATGTCGGCAACCAGGCCTTCAGACGAAACTTTCATTTTCACGTGCTCCATCGGCATACCCATTTTCAGAAGCTTGAAAAACTTGGCGTATTTTTCATGCTCACGCGCAGGTACACCTTCCACTACAGGCGCTGCTGCTTTGGCATCATATTTAGTCCCATCTTCATTGAGCAGCGCATCCGGGGTGTCCAGCAGATCCGCGTCCAGATTTTCGGCTGATGCCTTCATCTTAACGTGCTCCAGTGGCATTCCCATTTTCAAAAGCTTGAAGAATTTAGCAAATTTTTCGTGTTCGCGCACAGGGATACCTGCCGGTCCTTCTGACGTACCACCAGCAACAAATCGTTCACCCACTTCATTCAGCATCGTGTCTGGGTTATCGAGAATCTCCGGATCCAGACCGTCTGCTGATACCTTCAGTTTGACGTGCTCCACAGGCATCCCCATCTTAAGCAACTTAAAATACTTGGCGAATTTTTCATGGTCACGAGCTGGAATGCCGCCATTTTCGCCGTCACTATTTCCTCCCTCAACAATTTCATTTCCTTCTTCGTCCAGCAGCATCTCCGGGGTCTCCAGGATTTTACCATCGAGCCCGTCCGCGGTCATCTTGAGCTGGATATGTGGAAGCGGCATCCCCATTTTTTTCAATTTGAAGAACTTTGCATATTTCTCATGTTCGTCGGCACGAATTCCTTTCTTCTCCTTTTGCGGATTCAAAGAAATCACCTTGTCAGGGCTTTCCAGAATCGATTCCCCGAAAGCGATAGCTTCTGGATCTGTACTCATCTTCAGCGTGACATGCTGCAAAGGCATACCCATTCGAAGCAACTTGAAGTACTTGGCCAACGCGGGATGATCCTGAGCCTTGACCTCCGCATCGTCGTCGTCAGTGTAGTCGTCATCTTCATCCGCCGTAGATTGATCATCATCTGACTTGCGGTTCTCGATCAATATGATAGGCCCCACACGAAAGTGGAACGTTGGGTCTTCATCTGCACATTTTTGAAGGAATGCTGTGTACTTGTCTCGTAACCGTAGAATCGTCTTGCGATCATCATATCCGAGCTCGTAATTTCGAACTTCTTCCACCGGTGCTAATAACCCCACCTCCTTCATTAAGCGCTCACACAGTGCCCACATTTCTTTTCCAACCGCACGATCACCGGGAATAAACAGCAATTGCTGCAAGATAGACAAAAAGCACGCTTGTAACTCCGCATCATTCGATATACAATCGAGCAGCGACTCAAAGACACTGTCAACGGACGACAAATCAGTCTGTTGGTATATGGTATCCTTGCGGTCGTCTTCCATAAACCGCTCAAACACCTCAATTTGTTTCTCCATATTGTCCAACTGGTTGCGTAATTGCGTCACACTGCTCGTGATGATCGTGTTCCCACTGTTCCGCCGAGCTCCACCAAAAAGTACACTAGGATCTTCTGTGATCGATGGTCTGCTTGACAGAGTGGAGAGTCGATCGAACTCTGAGGAGAACGACCGTGTCCTTGGTGATGATGGTGCAGATCGACTCATTTTACGCTCGACACGATCATTTCCCTCGCGCGTTATGCTGCCCCTTTGAAATTTCGCCTCCAGCTGACTTGAAAGATCCGACTTCCCACTTTGATCTTCATGGCCAGCTGAACCCAGCCGAGACCGTCGACGCCTGGTGCTGGTGGTCCCTGGGTTGTCGGTTGTCTTATTGATTTCTCCATTCGACACTTGCTTTTGTACATCTGGGATCAAAATTGGCGACGGCGGAAGCGAGGTGGACGCAGGGTCGCCTTCGGTATCGGAATCCCCATCCATGTCGGTGATAGACATCAGGCCATCGCCGGATGTAGCCTGCAGTTTCTGTCGCTGCACAGCCTGTGACTTGGCGCGAATCTCTTCAAAATACCCCGCCATCTTCAACGCAATGAAATCTGCTCGAATTGCTAGGCGATCTTCCAGACGGATGGCCTTGTTCACGATAATGTTGACAAAGCTAAGAACATCTTCCTTGAAAGCCAACGAATAGCGAGTTGACTTGAGTGCATCGCGTAAGCAGGTGAAACGAATATTTTCCCCCTTGGTTTCTTTGTAGTGTTCGAACGCTTCGATCACGGCCTGATGACCCGCGGCGCTATTATAACATACAATCCCGAGCAGCTGGAGCGTATGCTTGCGAAGATCACCATTCTCGGTGTGAAAGCAGAGCGCGACTCGTTTGATCAGCCCAGGAACAGTTGTGAGGGACTCTACACCCGCCGTAAAATGCGTCAAGGAGCGCAGAATGCGCAGAATCGAATCACAAATCATGGTTGCTCGGTCGTACTTGGCGTGTTCAACAGGGAACGGAGACGGATCCGGTAACTTCATGGTTAAATAATCCAGTCCAAACCGCTCAATGAACGCATCGATCCACTCGGCTGTCCCACTCGAAATCTTTTGCCGCAATGCCTGCAAATCTTTCAACCCACGATTGTCCCACTTGAGCTCTACTAATTTCTCGGCAAAGCGCGCTGCCTCCGCTGCATGGGACGCAGCACCCGTGTCATCCTTCTTCTCATTCTCTTGTGCATGCCATGCGATGTGCCACTTGTTTTCCAGCGGCTCAATACGGATCAATTCGTCCATGACGTCATCGGGTACGCCACGTTTAAACAGCAAATCGCGGTACATCTCTTCCACACTTGCGGTCGAGGGCATGGGCGGTTTCTCCTTGGCGCGTGGCGCTGCGCCACCCGTGGCAATCTTGTTGGCGAAAAACCCACGAAAATACTGCAGTTTTTCGTTAAACGTCGTCCCTTCGGGCGCGTTACCACCCGTGAGTGACGAACGGAAAAAGCTTGAGCGCCGCGACGGCGGGTCCTCCATCACGGGTGGGTCCACCTGTTCACGTCGAAACTCCAGTCGAAGTGGCCATGCCTCTGGGTCCTGTTGCAGGTCCATGGCATGGCGTACAATCTGGTCAAAGGGCATGTCGTCAATATACGTCTGGTGGATGATCTGCAAAATGTCGCCAATGCGGACACGCCCCGTGGTTTCCACAAACCCGCGTCGTCCTCCAGCCACGGGGCGGAAACCCTTGACCACGGCGCCGCGCTGTGGCTTGTCACGCTCCACGTGGCGGGCATGGAGATCCAGCCCCAGTGGCCCCGAGGAGGGTACCTCCACCGTGAACACGATTGCGCGGTCCGTGGCGCGTGGATCACTACCAAAGAACGAGTTGCGTGACGTTGTGGGGTACCCCGTGAGTGAGTGGGACTGGCCTAGCGCCGCCATCTCGGCCGCGGCCGACACATCCGAGTTGCGCGTGCCTCCGCCAAACGAGCCGCGGCGCCGCCACATTCGAAATGCCGACCCTGCTGCTGCTGCGGTTGCTGCTGTTGCTGCCTCACCGCCTCCTTCCTTCCTTCCTCGGCTTCCAGTGTATGTGGTTGTGCTCGCTCTGCTGCCGCTGTAGCGTGGTGTATTACAGTGTGGCGTCGCCGCCGCGCAGTCACTTCAACTGCGGCCAGTCTCTTGTACGGCCGGCGCCTCTGGTAACGTGTGCGTCTACTGGCTGTGCGTCTGCGTGTGCGTCTGCGGCCGCGTCCGTTCGGGTTGCTGCTTGCTCGCTCGTCCTGCCGTCGCCGTCCGCGACGTCCCCGCGCGCTCACTGCACTGCCGTCGAGTCGAGGGAGTGGCCTCTCTTCCCTTCCTTTCGCTCTCCTCGTTTTGCGCGCAGCTGCCGCCTGCTGTCCAAGGTGAAGATGGCTGGCGGACCCCACGGGCTACTACTCAGGGTATATGACCCAATCTACAGTGGACCACGTCAGACAAACACATCATCCTTGTTTCACTGAAATAAGGGAGAAACACGTTAAGTGGATCAGAAAGGGCGCCATCCCAACAACAAAACCTGCTGGTGATGTTGACGTGTTGCCCACGGAAATGCGTCATCTACAACAACAGGACGCGCGTCGTCTACGAGTCGCACATGCTTCCGCCCGCACCGTCCTCCATGCGGATTTGTGGGTGTACCCATATAAGTGGGAAACGCTTCCTCCATTGGCATGCGTCCGGTAGTTGAGGTGGGTCTGCCTACACGGTTGACCAAGTGCGGTTTTTAATTGCTTGCTTGTTGGGCAGTTCTGTTTTCACTGCCAAGAGTCAACGTCGAGTGAACTGGAGGGCTCCCCACCCACATCACCACCACCACCACCACCAAGAACCATCATGTGCTTGCTCTGCTCGGACGAACCACTGGAGGATGATACGCGCAAGTTCCATGAAAACCGCTTCAATGTCACCATGATGGAGGCGCCAGGCGCGGCACCCATGTGTACGTAACTACCACCTCAAGTCGCGACAACATCTCGGATGAGGCATTCTTTGTCACCATGATTGACCTCTCTCTCTCTCTTTCTCTGTGGATCTTTGCCATGTACAGGCTGCCTGGCGTCGTGCCTCTGCCCGTGCTGCGCGCAGATTTATATGCGTCGCAAGGCTCTCCATGATGACATGACCAAGTACACGTGCTGCCAGGGCTACATGGACGGCATGGCGCCTTGTATTAAATCGGGCCAGTGTGGCGAGTCCTCGTGCCCGAATGGGTGCCTCTGCCTGGAGGTACGAAGCAGCTGCGTCGATGGTTTCCATGCGGGGGCTACGATAGACGAGTCCATGACTAACGCAGTATTCGTGTTTATTTGTTTGTTTGTTTGTTTACTGTTGTCACACCGTATCATTCTCCTTTCCACGGTATCCGTTAGTCATTCTGCTGCAATGGCTGCGCCGTCTCGGCTACTCGTCTCCTGGTGATGGACCGCCACCGTCTGCAGCCCGATAAATGGGATAACCGCATCATCGTACGTTCTTGAGTATGGAAGGAAGTCCTTTCGCGAAATAGATCTGGCGGATATGTGATCATCTGACTTATTATGACTCGGTGTGCTTTATACAGCGCTGCAATAACTGCATTCAACTCGTCAGCGTGGTGTGCGAGTGCCTCGCGATGTGCTTTGAAGATGCCGAAGGCATGGCAAACGTGATGGATGGCATCGCGCAGTGCACGTACGCGGTGACGCAGGGGTGCATGACGGTATGTTGAATATTTGTTTGCCTTCAGTACGTGCGCACTGGCCAACGAGACTTTTCGCCAATGTGACTCATGATCTCTTTCCTGATTTACCACTCCTCAGGCTCAAGTCAACATTGAACTCGAGGAACGTGAATACAAGAACCCCACCGCCATTGTTGAGAACCAAGTGATGGAGCGCGTATAGTAGACCCGCGACCTTCATGCGATTGGTTGTGTGTACACAGTCTGTGCGTTCACTTAACGGTTTATGTCGGTTACGGTAGCGGAATGGAAAGCCTATGTAACCTTACATATGCACCAGCAGGTTTCTATCCAACAAAACCCTTGCAAATGCGTGATGACGCCCCCCTTCCCCCGTGCAAGAAGGAGTGGTCGTATCGATATGCGACAGTTGATTCACGCATGGTTGTAGCAACAAAGAAAAAAAAGAGTATGGGAGGGTGGGTGGTGGGCATTGCCGGTTTCTCCTTCTCCCGTGGCAGTAGTGGCTCCTACTAGGCAGTTGTTCGAAGCGTCGCGCTTGCTGGCCTAATTTTTCATTTTCATCGATCGACGGCGAGTGATCTGGAGATTGCCGCCCCCCCCCCTTGATCCTCACCACCAAGAACCACCATGTGCATGCTGTGCTCGGAAGAACCGCTGGAGGATGATACGCGCAAGTTCAATGACAACCGCTTCCAAGTCAGCATGATGGAGGCGCCAGGCGCGGCGCCCTTGTGTACGTGACTACTCCCATTCCATGCGTCGCAATCATGCCACAGGTGAGGCATTCTTTTTTTCACCGTGATTAACCTGCCTCTCTCTCTCTGTGGATCTTTGCCATGTACAGGCTGCCTGGCGTCGTGCCTCTGCCCGTGCTGCGCGCAGATTTACATGCGTCGCAAGGCTCTCCATGAAGACATGACCAAGTACTCGTGCTGCCAGGGCTACATGGACGGCATGGCGCCTTGTATTAAATCGGGCCAGTGTGGCGAGTCCTCGTGCCCGAATGCTTGCCTCTGCCTGGAGGTACGAAGCACCAGTGGCGAATGCCTTCCATGCGGGGGCTAAGACAGACGAGTGCATGACTAACTGAGCCTTGGCTATTGTTGTTTGTGTTGATCATTCTCCTTTCCATGGCATCCCGTTAGTCGTTCTGCTGCAATGGCTGCGCCGTTTCGGCTACTCGTTTCCTGGTGATGGACCGCCACCGTCTGCAGCCTGATAAATGGGATAACCGCATCATCGTACGTTCTTGAGCGTGGAATTGACCTCTTTGGCTATGCACGTATTGTGGACACGGACATGGATCATCGACCTTCTGACTTCTATGGTTGGGTGTGCTTTGGTGTATTGTGTATGCAGCGCTGCAACAACTGCATTCAACTCGCCAGCGTGGTGTGCCAGTGCCTCGCGATGTGCTTTGAAGAGGCAGGAGACTTGGCGGATATGATGCAGTGCATCGCGCAGTGCACGTACATGTCGACGCAAGGGTGCATGACGGTACGTCAAACTCTTTCTCCCCATTTATCTTTGCCTAGTGTACTGCTTGCTGGTCAGCGAGATCTGCCCTATTTGTTTTTCAACATGGGACTCATGATCCTATTTTGCTTTCCGGCCACTCCACCTCTCAGGCTCAAATCAACATTGAACTCGACGAGCGTGAATACAAGAACCCCAACGCGGGCGTCGCTAACGAAGTGATGGAGCGCGTGTAAACCCTCAGCAATGCTTCCAATGTTTGGAATGGCTTCTACCCCTGCGCTTTTTCATACAGTCATACTGTTCCCGTCAT
>JAADWT010000977.1:0-12346 GCA_023336285.1 Pythium grandisporangium
AGTGAGTGCAGGATCGTTAGGGCCACTCATTTCCACCAAGATCTCTCTTGGTGAGAAGGATACTGTCTTATTGTGACAGTCCTTAAAGTGAATACATAATATTAGGTTATACAGTATTTCAACCTGATCGATTGTGAAAGGGATAGTGTTCACAGGATTTTCCTCTTACAGTTAGTAAGCCCATCGTCTAGTCGTTCGTACTTTACTCATCGATTACGGTATTTTAGTCGCACAAGAGAGAGTGTTTGTCGCAGAAATGGTGAAACTGCAACTTGGGGCTTTGGCTTCATGGGTTCCGTTCGTCCCAGCAAAGCTGAAAGTAAGTCAACAATCCAGCGCCTGGCTCGGGGCAGTGACTCGCTGGGCTTCTCTGTCTGCACGCAAAGATCCGTTCAGTCACTGGAAGCAAATAGCAAAGTGACCGGATGGATAACCCTTCCTTCTTTTCACTGTTCACGCGCGCCTTCATCCTTTCATGCTTCATATTCAGATCGATACCGTAAGCAGCCGGTGGAAGCCCCGACATCATTCACGGCGTCCTTCGGCTTCCATCGTCTCCATCGCCATCGCCACAACTGCAGCCACATCCCCCGCGACACGCAGAGTAGGTGACGGACGGTGATGACCGCGGCGCGACGACGCGGTGGATCCACGCCGTCGCCCACGGCCGAGCGCCGCCATCCCGTGCGGACCAAGGCGGCGTCCCTGTCGCTGTCACTGACCATGTCCCCCGCGGCCTCGGCGTCCACGTCGTCTCCATCGCCGCGCAGCCACCACGGCCGCGGCCGTGACTGCAGCCGTAGTCTCGGGGTTCGCCGCCTGTTCTCGCTGCCCATGGGCCGCCATCACCACCGACAGGCGCACCGCGATGCCTTCCCGGACCACGACAACACGCGTCGCATGCGGCGTCTTGATGCGTGGTCTCACGCCGAACTGGCCGTGCTGCAGTCGCTCGTGGAGCGCGTGACCGTCAGTGTCACCTCCAGCAACCGCGTCCTGCAGCACCCGTTCCAGTCTCGTCGACGCGCGCTGCTCTCATCCGTAGCAGTTGCCTCCTCTTCCACCAGTTCCAGTTCCAGTTCCAGTACCAGCACCAGCACCAGCACTTCCGCCACACAGGCTTCTGTGGTGCCCAGGATCACGGGCATCACGGACACGGACGCCACGGTGGTGCCCCTCAAGCAGCTGCAGGCGGACTACCCGGCATGGCGCCAGACGCATTTTCGAGAGCAGGCGGATCGACGCCTGCGGTTGCGGCGCCACGCGCTGGCGCAGCTGTTCCCGGCGCTGGCCGACGTGCCGCATGCCGCGCTCAAGCGCGTGTTTGCCGTCTTTGACCGCAACTGCTCGGGCCGTGTCGAGTTCACGGAGCTCTGTGAGACGCTCGCGCAATGCCTTGGCCGCGTGGCCTGGACACGACGCGACGAGCGTGTGGATGTGGTCTGTGCCTGGTTCCGAGACAAGCACGCGCGCGCCGTGAGCCACGAAGGGGTAACGCTCCTGCAGGCCACGTACCGCGCGCTGGCTCGGCATTACGGCGACCACAGTGACCAGGAGCCACCCTGGTGCCAGGATTTGCCGCGTGCGCTGCTGCAGGGCCAGACCAGCGTGGCCCTGGAGCTGTTCCGCGATCGACTGACGCGCTTCCCGCAGCTCGTCGCGGCGCTGCTGCGACCGTTTGATATCCTGACGCCGCTCTTGAAAGAGGCAAGCCTGCTGCGCGCGTACGAAGCACAGGGTGTGACCTGGCGCGACGGGGAGATGTGCTTCGTCGTGGCGCGCGCGTGGTGGGACACGTGGGTGCGCTATGTGGAAGAGCGTGAGCAGCTGCGCGCCCAGCCCCTGCGGGCCGGGTCGGATCTGCATACGCAATGGTGGCGCTGTGCTCGCCCCGGACCGATCGCCAACCGGATGCTGTGCTGCCACGAAGGTGCCACGGCCGAGGTGCTAGCGGATGGGTTTCTTCGACCGGGCGTTGAACTCGCGGTGGATTTTGTGCTGGTCACGCGTGAGATGTGGGACACGCTGCATGCTCTCTATGGTGGCGGGCCAGAGATCCCACGACTGCTCTATCGTGTCGAGGATGCCATGGATGCCATGGATGCTGTGAAGGATGAAGATGGTGGTAGTGGTGGTGGGGGTGGGGATGACGATAAGGATACTCAGTACACGAATCTCCACCAACAGGAAGAACACGGAGACGCAATGGAGGATCGCGGGCTGGTGACGGGCAATGGCGATGGAGCACATCAGAATTCGACTAGTAACGGCACGGCAAGCCTACCGGCAAAGGGCCGTGTCCGTGTTCAGGGCGGTGAGGGGCGTACATTGCTTGAGGTTGATCTCTACCCGCTGTGTCTGCGTGTTCGCGTGGTCAAGACGGATACGATCCATACCGCACTAATCCTGGCGCGTAGATTTCTTGTGCCGTGGCACACGACGCTACGCCAGCTTCTCTATCGGATCGGGTTATCACCTGGTGTAAACGTGCATGCAGTAGCCTTTTGGGTGCGTCGTCAACGATTTTCAGCGTGGATACGACTGGAATGCAGCCTTGATGCACCCCGATCGTCGCTGCATCATCTCCAAATCACGCATTCCGATGAATTACTGATCGACTTTCGAGCGATGGGTGGTGGGTGTAGCGCTACGCAATCGTCGAATTTGAGAGAAATGAACTCAAGTCTCTCCGCTATCGTCGCGGACGATCCGCTCCCGTTCACGTTGTATCAGCCACTTGGCAACGATTTTGTTGCCACCTCATCAGGGATGGACAGTGCACTTTCCTCCTCAAGTAACTGGGCTCGTTCATCGTCAAATTCGAAAGAAAGTACACGTCGCCACGGGCACGCGAACAAGCAGATGTCTTCCACCGCCACGACTGGCGGGACATCGGTGAGTGACCACATTGGAGATTTTTTCGCGGGTCAATCGGGTTTGGAAACCAATACGACTGGATTTCTTGTCGGTGTGCAACAGCAGCTTTTGTTTACGCGTCGTTCGCGGATGCCACGCTTGGTCACTCATCAGGGAGTGCGTGCCACGGGGCTTGTTAATATGGGCAACACATGCTTCCTCAATTGCGCCTTGCAGTGCATTGGTCATTCCCCAATCTTGCGCGAATACATATTGTCGCAGCGCTTTATGGGCGACATCAATAAGCATAATTCTCTCGGTACCAAGGGCAAGATCGTGACTGCGTACGGTCGTGTCATGGATGCGATGTGGAGCCACGTGCATGGTGAGCATGCCTACTTCGCGCCAACTCTGTTCCGCGACGAATTTGCTCGTCACCGCTCCCAGTTTCAAGAGTCAAGTCAGCATGATGCGCACGAGTTTATTGTATCTCTGCTTGACTCGCTTCACGAAGACTTGAATCGAAAGAAGCCATACCATCCCGAGGAAACATTGAACGGCTATCGACGCGCCTATAGCGATGTGGACAGGAATGGATCATTTTGTTTGCCTTATTACGGTTCTGCGTACAGCAGTGCCGCACTTCCTGGAGATGACGAGGAGGATGAGGAGGACGACGAAGGGTTGTCTGGGATCTCAATATCGGCCATCTCACCATCATCCCAGGCAACCAGTAAGCGCTCCGTTGGGACCACCACGAGCATGTCGGTGTGTTCAGCTGATATCACTGCAGGCTCCCAGTCGTGGCGTGCTCATGCACGCACCAATTCGTCCATCATTGTGGATCTCTTTCATGGGCAAATGCGCAGCGAGACGGTGTGCGGGACGTGCGATTCGCGCAAGGTGGCATTCGATCCATTTCTGTTCTTCAGTGTACCCATCCCTGAGCCAAAGTACGTGCGCATTGACTTGAAAATTGTATTGCAAGTGCGTGGCACGGTGACAGAATCGGGCAGCGACAGCGATGACCATCCTCAAATCTCCCAGCTTTCAGCGGGACCGCTCGTTCGCCGGGGCTTTTGGCTCCCGCGCAAGAGTGTATTTGCTGATCTCTCTGCTGAGGTCGCACACGCGTACCAACTTGACGGCAAGAATCGGTTCGTGATTGTTGAGGTTCGCCGCCATCGTATCAAGCGGATCTTCAACGATGCAGATGTCGTCGATAGCATTGGGCCATATCGTGAGCTATACGCGTACGAACGAGCGTGGGCGCTGGATGATATCCCAGAGGTACCACCGAGATTGGCAATCGCTGCATCAGAGATGTCTGCTAGGAAAGGAGAATCAGCGCGTGGCACGGTTCAATGGTACAGTGATATGTACGTTGGTGCACGTGTGGATGCACTGGGGTATCATGGCGATTGGCATCCTGGAACGGTGGTGGATATGAGGGAGAGTAGCGAAACGACTCACCACCACGCAGCTACAGAAGTGACAGCAATTCAGGCCCCAAGCGATGGTGACGCCAAATCACCAGATGCTCTGGTAGCACAGGGACTGGCCCAACGTGTCTTGGTGCACTTTGACGCCTTCACTGCGAACTGGGATAAATGGTTCACAGTGCAAGACTGGCACGATGGTCGAATTTTACCAGTCAACACCAAGACTATCTCCAAGGTCGAAGTATTTGAAGTTCAGGTTGTGCATCGTGTTGTCACTCCGTATGGTGGGAGCAGTGGTAGTGGTCGAGATGGAACTCTGTCAGCGTCTGCCCTGGCGCAATACAACAAATACAGCTACAGCCGATCAAGCTCTGGATACCAGCCTTCAGCGCGAGAAACCGCGATTTCGCGTATGGGACAGAACCTCGCATTTGAAGTCTTTGGAGTGCCAATGTTTGTAACCATTGCCACAGATCGCGCGGCAAGTGATTTACATGACGCCATCCTGCTGCAAACAACCCGGTTTATCAACGGCTTTGATCTGTCGAATATGGGTGTGAATGGCCCCTCCAGTGCTCATAGCTCCAAGGAGGGGACTGATGCAGCTCCAAGCTCCGACGATCGCGTTCCATATGAAGTTCGCATCGTTGATTTGGACGATGTTGGCTCTGCACTGGGTGTGCGTTTGCCAAAGGACTCCTCTCATATTCTTCAGCATTTTGCTACCCAGAGCGTCGTCGTGTTGGACTGGAAGCACTACCGCTCTTACTCTGCCAGTGAACAGCTCCGTAAGGATCATATGCCGTCGCAGATGGTCATCGATGACCCACAAGCGCAATCCCAGCCAGAACATTCAAGTAAACCGACCAAAGAATCGCATTTGCCGACACCCCTGCTCAGCAGCTCGACGTCTCTCGCAAAATGCCTGGATGCACTCTTTCAGAACGAGGACATTTCGCTGGAAGATCATTGGATCTGCGAGTGCTGTGGACAACAGCGTGCTGGCACTCGCCGCTCTGATGTCTGGAAATTGCCAGACCTCGTCATGATCCAGCTTAAGCGTTTCCAATACCAAGAGAATGGATACCGGCAAAAAGTGCGCACGATGGTTGATTTCCCGATGCGTGGCCTTGATTTTGCGCAGTGGATGGGTGATCATTCCACCACTGGTTCGTCAACGCCATCATCCTCATCGCCTGACCGATCGCAGCAATCTCCTTCTCCTTTGCAATCACCGCCTTCGCCGACGCACCAGGAGGATGAATCAAGGATCTACGACCTCTATGCAGTCGCCAATCATGTGGGTGGACTTGCTCGAGGGCATTATACCGCGTACTGTCGATATGATGCCGATTTTGAAGAAAGTGCTCGCATGTTCTCGTCTTCTACGGAACGAAACGGCAATCCTCTTTTTAAGGATATGTGGTATCGCTTTGACGACGAGAAGGTGGTGGAGATGGCCGAGGGGGATGTTATCTCGGACGCAGCATACGTGTTATTCTACAAACGGCGAAAACTGTCACCGCACAACGTACTAGCGTACTCATTCTGAACCAAACACAACAATTCATCAAGTAATTCTTATAGGAGAAAGCAAGCAAAGAAGCACCCATCAATTTGTCTATTTACAAAATGCTTACTTGTCGGTTTGTAGGGTTGGGTTGCACGTATTTCTTCCTTGAAGGCGGGCTCATGGACGGTAGGTGCAGCTATATTGAAGCAGCTCACTCTGTGTGCAACCCCCAAAATTGTAGACAATAGGAAACCACATCTCATGTTTTCACATTTCGCAAAACATGCCCGGAGCAAAGCCTTCGCGACTTGCCTGCGATCGTTGTGACCGCGATAGTTCTTGTTCGAGCTTGCGCATTTTTTGCTGTGCCTGGTGTAGCTGTATGCGCAATGCCTGTCGTTCACCGCGTAGTCGTCGAACTTTTTGTTTCGCCTCCGCCTCACCCCTCTAAAAAGAAAAGCAACATGCAAAAATAAAACGTCAACAATGTGCGGCACCTAACGTGTAGTGGGTGAGGCGATGGCGGATCCGACGTCCTCAATGCCATAGACGACGACTCTGTATCTGCTTGCCCCATATCGAAAATATCACTCACTCTTGCTGTCGCCGCGTCGGGCGTTTCCGCACGTAGAGACTCAGGATCGGTGTCTGTAGTAGAAATAGCCGAGCTCTCTAGTGCGTAGTCCACCGAGCTAGTCAGCGCTAACGCACGGAGCTCGCTCAGTTGATGCCGGAGTTCTTCGTTGTCTTCGCGAACACGTTCCATTTCTTTCATATGCTCTTTCTCTCGAGTGCGCTTTTCGGTCTGTCAGAAATTGCAAAGCAGAAAAATACGAGCGGTTTTTGCAGCAGAAAGCGGAGTGCAGAACACCAATGAAAGCATCGTTATGGATTGAGTCTACAACGTTGTTGATTTCCGTGGCAATCACGAACCATCACTCACCTGTAGTTCACCCGTAGTCTTGATTAACTTCGCGTTGTCCGCTAGTACATCCTGGAGAACCTTTTGCAGCTGTGGGTGATGTTTAGCTTGACCGGCATCTTGGCCATCGATTTGCTCAACCATCTTCACGCTTATACCGATCGGAGCATCCATGTTGTCACTCTCCAAACCAAGTTGGGACCTGGGTGACTGGTGAACACGCTTCAGCTCGCTTTCGAGCTCGCGAATACGATGCGCCGCTGCTCGCAAAGAGCTATCTGTATCACCATCCGCTTGGTCGCTACCGGTAGTGCTAAGCGACTGCAAGATAGGAATTACACTATCACTGCCATTGTCGAAATCGCTCGCAGCCATGATAAGTTGCTCCTGCAGTTGGCCAATTTGTTCAATGAGAGAGAATCTTTGCTCGTCAAATGATTGCTCCGCTGCAGTAAGTTTATCATCGAAGTTCTTGCGCTCTTTTTGGATCTGGGCTTTCGCACCATCCCGTTGATTGATTGCACCTTCTAGTTGAATCAAAGCTTCCTCCAACATCCTTTGATTTTCATCGACCTGACTCTGCAGAAAAGAACTCTTGTCTTTGGACCGACGTAAATCTGCACGTAACGATCCCATCTCGCGATCTATGGTTTCGTGGTTTGCCGCAACAGCACGTAACTGTTCGAGCTGGAATTCGGCAAATTTTGCCGCAGCTGTGGCTGTTTCCAGTTCATCTTGCACAGCGGCTAAGTCACGCTGTGACTGCAAGATTGTATCGTTATATCTCTCCATTTTCCGGTCCAGTTTGTTTGAAAGTAATCGCATCCGCCGAATCTCACGTTCAGTACCGAACACATCAGAGTCTTCGTCCTCATCGCCGTCGTCATCGTAACGACTTCCCCGCAAATCTCCAGACATTACGCTGTCACAGTCGTCGACTGAGGTACCGGATATGGAGTTTTCCTCCGTAAGGGTGGTCGAGACAGAGGCGGTTCGAGTACGATTACGTGACGGTACTGGGCTCCCTCTTTTTTCGTCATCCACCATTCCATAAATGTCGGAGAACAGCGACCGATACGCATTTAGCGCCTGCAACAATTCTTCATTGCGCTCTCGCTGTTCTTCCATCGCTTCGCTCATGGTTCCCGGAATCGCCCTATTGCCGAAACCCATGCCATCAACTGGTTGGGTGCTACTCAAGTTATTGCCCCGCCGACGATCCATGATCATCCCCTTCCACTCTAAAAACTCAGAGAGTTGCTGTCGGAGTAACTCATTTTCGGATTCCAACTCGGCGTTTCGATTGTGCTGATCTGCAACCTCCTGCTCAAGCGCAGACGTGCTTTCATGGCTCTGGTTATCGTCGGACTGAGAGTGCGAATTGTTCTTGTTACTTCCACCTTTGTATCGAATCTTGGGCTGGCGCAGTAGAGAGGGTGCGCGGGTGATACCACTAGGAAGTTGAGGACGGGCTCGACTAGCGTTCAATGTCATCACTTTATGCTCTTCATACCGACAAATCATGCGATACAATAGCATCTCAAGGCGCTGGCAACGCAACTCCAATGTTTCAATAACTGCAGGATAACCGGATACGTCCCCCAAAGCCCACCCATTGGTGTCTACCCCTGCTGCCCCGGACGCACTTAGTAGACGCTCCATAATCTCAAGTGCTGGCTCCCAGCGATTGATTGCCTGGTTGTTGGTACTGACTTGTCCGGATGCATTCAATGCCATATTAGGAGATGTAGTGCCTGTGCCAGACAACTTCAAACTTGCAATTTCTATCTGAAGTCGCTCGATCTCCTGTCTGAGCAGTGGGATCATCGAATCTGAGTCTTCGTTCTGCACGGCCTTGTTCTTGATAAACTTCGCGCGCTGCGCAAATTTCAGAGTAGAAAGCGTTTCGGTGAAGAATCGTTCCTCTGCCGAAATAGTAGCAATGATGGTCGTGACTGAGTTGCCACCTAAAGAATCGCGCAGCAAGAACGTGAGTTTCGAATCACGGTAATGCACATGCCTCTTGAGCCCGTTCGACACGTCCACAAGTGCCATGATAACGTTGCCTAGCGCAGACAGCGACTTATTGATTTGAGCCGCTTCCTTGAGCCGTTGACCAGCAGCTTTTGTTTGTCTCTGCTTTTCTGAACCTGCAAGATCCACGAGATGCAAATTTGATCGTCGCGTGATGAGAGCGCCTCGTTCCGTATGATGCGTTTGCACCAACTGGAGAGTAAATACTGCGTGCGAACGAGATGACTCGCGATTCATATCGGTAGAAGCCATTCGGCGATTGCGCGAGCCCACTTGCAGCCATTGAATTGCGTCTTGCGCGTTAGTGATCGGGATCTGTCTTAATTGATCCACATAAACCGTCTTGCGCACAGAATCTTCACGCACACTCTTGGGTCGTTGTGCCGCACCAACGTCCACCTCGAACAGATCAAATACTTTTTCGTTGTAAATCTCCAAATACGAACACGATAGTGAATACTCGAGGTCACTGGTTTCATCAGCGACACGATCGTCCAGTCGACGAAACAAATGATCAAAGAGCCGAGGCATAAGACCGCGCAGTGGTGACACCTTGAGGGCATGGGCATCGTCATGGGCCGTGCCACCCAGCATCGTAAACGTCTTGCCGGATCCGGTCTGGCCATAGGCGAAAATACAGCCATTGAACCCGTTCAACGCGCTTTCCACGGCCATCAGGCCCGAGTCCTGAAACAGGTCTTCCTGTGAACACGATGGCGGGAACACGCGATCAAACGAGAAGCGCTTGGCTTGCTGTGACGCCGGTGCGAGCGTGACGCTTGTGCCATCCGCAGACACGTCCAGGCATTGGCGCCCAGTGCCCATGGACCCCACCGACTGGTTGTCCTCGTCGCGGTGGTCATAATTCTCCATGTCGTCGTCCGCGTCGGATGGCGGCGGACGAATGCGGAGCACCACGCGAATGTTGTCGGTCACGGCGGTCGGCATCAGGGGCAACGACGTCACTGGCTCCGACATGGGTAGCGGCGGATCGACTCGCGCTACACGACTACTCGGCAGAGAGGCGCGCGGTGGCGTTCTCTGAGGAGATCGCTGCGGGGACTGTTGTGGTTCTGGCTGCATGTGCAGCGACTGATTGTTGAGCCTCTCCTTGGCGGGGCGATGAATCAGAGAAGTCCGCGGCTTGTCAGCGCCATCGCTGCCATTGTTGTTCACGCTGCCTCTCGAGGATGCAAACGACGCGGAGCGCGCCGAGCGACCGAGCGCCGGGTGTGCATTAAGGAATGACGACGACATGGACGTCGTGGTGCCTACGGCCGTCGGCGGCTTGAGCGCGCGGCGCGACGACGGCGTCGGGATGCGCGACATGGTCGGCTAGTGACGGCCCTGTTCTTTACCTGGTGAATATGAAGATGGCTGGTTTCCCTTTCGTGCGCGGGTTTCCGATTTGCCCACCGCGAGTGATGGTTGTTGGTGTGTGGTGTTAATCACACACGGCCGCAAGTGGAGACTGTGATGACGCAGTTGTGTTGTTTCCTCGTGGGTGGAGATTTATGGGCAATGGTGCGCACAATAGTTGGTGGTTGTTGGCGCCACAACAACGACAGCCGCCAACGTTTATATCAGGGGGCGCTCGCGTCCGACAAGGGTCTGAGAACATAGGAAAAGAAACACACACATACATCACACATACACACGCACACACACACGTACACACCGGCCAAAACGTGTCACACACACCAGAGCAGAAAGCGACACAGATAATGAGAACCACTGCAGTCAATACCAGTGCCTGCATCCAGTGGCAACCGTTTTCCTACCTCCTCTCTTTCTTCGCGGAAAACTTGATGGCGACTCTATCAACAAGCAATGTGAGTGCGAGGTACGGACAGCTCGATAATAATACTCGCGAAGTGTGGGAAAGAATGCTGCAACGTGAGGAGCAAATTGCGCGGCAACGGCGCAATTCCGCAAAGAAGAAGAAAAAAGTTGCCTTGACCGCTCTGTCACAGTCAGTTTGCATCACTGGGCGCTGGCTACTTTCGTCCTGGAGGGAATAAAACCGCGGGCAGAACGGCCGAACTGCACATGCATTCCTGTTTTTTTCACTTCCACTTCCTTCCTATCCACTTGGATAAAGTATGCAAAGGCTAAAAATTCATTCACGTCGCGTCCACCACCAACATTTCCTTTGCAAGCGGCTTTGAAACGCCGCATGGACGGGTACACACCCACGCATTGCAGTGTCTTAATCAAAACAATGGGCACACACAACGATCACCACACCGCGTTACCAACACCTAGACTGCTGTAAGAAATGTCGTATATCTGTATATATTCCTCAGGCTCTTTTTCGGTTCTCCATGGCGGCCACGGGGCCACCATTCACTTTCCCACCAACGAATTTCAAACTATACACGCAAGCAATCGCATCGACAGGCACTCACTAATACCGAAGCCACACTGCCGCTGCATGTCACTATGCCATCGCTGTTTCCCACCCCCGTTGCTGCTGTCTGCTACGAGCCAGCGGCCGCTCAATAGCAGGAGCATGACGTCCAGGAACCACCGTACACGTGTTCACAGCCCACACAAGGCAGAGACAATAGCACACGGGCGCGACGCCACCCGCGGATGGTACGTCGCGACTGGAAATCAAATGCGCGGGCGGGTCTTGTGCTCAGCGGGGCGTGTATTCGCATCATCCGCTTAGAGGAACTGAGCCATCCAGCGGAAACCGTCAGCGTACCCCATCCGGCGCACGACCGAGCACATGTAGAGCTCCGTGGGGCGCACGTTCGGGTCGCGGTCGCCACGGGCCTCCTTGCCGTACGTCTCATACAGACCGAGCGCGCTGCGCAGCTCGTCCTCGGACGCCGCACGGGGTACGTCAATCTTGTTGCCCAGCACGAGGAACGGCACGTTGGCGAGTTCATCGTAGCCCAACAGCGTGTCCAACTCCCGCTTCGACTCGGGGAAACGCTCGCGGTCCAAGGCATCCACCACGAAGACCACCCCGTCCACAGTCGCGAAGTAATCTCTCCATAGGCGACGAGCGGTCTCGTGACCACCCAAATCAAACGTGCGGAGACGCAGCTTGCCAATAATCAGCTCTTCCGAGTCTATCCAAAATATCGACAGCAAAACAAACAAACGAGAGCAACACATTCCTTCCGTCAGTATCGTTCAACTCGATCCGACCTTCTCCCCGATGGAGCCAGCCTCCAACAACGACAAGCCTCAACGTAACAAGCCTCATCGTAACAAGCCTCAACGTACTCGGGTGCAGCGTCGGCTCGTGGACAGCAACACGGTCATCCTTCAGCATGTGCAGCAGGGTCGTCTTGCCAGCGTTATCCAACCCAAGGAAAAGGATCTTGGCATTCTTGTGGTACAGGCCTATTCATCGCCCACACACCATGGGAAGTTAGTTCAACTGTATCGAGGGCATCTCATCGCGCTCATCGATTCACTCCTGTTCCATATGAGGTCGCTCCTCCACGCCCCTCATATGTCCTCCACCGCACCCAAATCGCGCAAATATGCGTCGTGGCGTAATTGAGGAGGCGGAGGAATCGGAGAGAGCGAACGCATCCAGAGGAGAGGAGCGAGGGTAGA
>JAADWT010000978.1:0-12345 GCA_023336285.1 Pythium grandisporangium
ATGCGGTGTACCCATCACTCTCAGCCAAGCCCAAAACAAAACGTGGGGCGCGGCTGGTGGTGGTGGTGGGTGAGAGGGTGAAGGCGGCAGGTGCGGATCCCCAGGTGACTGGGGCTCACTATCGAAAGAGAAGCACCGTCACCAGACCCATCTTCAGCACCATGGCTCGCGAACGCACCTACATCATGATCAAGCCGGATGGCGTCCAGCGCCACCTCGTGGGCGAGATCATCAAGCGCTTTGAGGCCAAGGGCTTCAAGCTCGTGGCCATGAAGCTCGTGGCGCCCGGCAAGGCCCACCTCGAGCAGCACTACGCCGACCTGGCCGGCAAGGGCTTCTTCGACGGCCTCATCAAGTACATGGTACGTCTCTCTCTCTCTCCTCCTCGCTCCTATTCATCTCTCTCTCTCTCTTTGTATCGCAGTGACTGACGAATGGAGGTTATTGTGCTGCTGTTGTGTTCACTAAAGACGTCGGGCCCCGTGGTGGCCATGGTCTGGGAGGGCACCAACGTCGTGGCCATGGGCCGCGTCATGCTCGGCGCCACCAAGCCGTCCGACTCCGCGCCGGGCACCATCCGTGGTGACTTCTGCGTGGAGGTGGGCCGCAACGTGTGCCACGGCTCGGACTCGGTCGAATCGGCCAACAAGGAGATCGCGCTCTGGTTCCCGGAGATGGTCACCGAATGGACCGCCGCCGACGACGACTGGGTCTACGAGAACTAGGGCGTTTCCTCTCCGCCTCGATCCCTCTCTTGCTGCCACGACTGCGTAGTGCATCAGCTCGCCGCTTGATTAGCAACTTGGTCGTGTAGTAGTCAGCAGTCCGCATTGAGAGATAGGGAGAGAGAGAGAAGGAAAGAAGAGTGGAAATGCATGCATGCACGAATGAATGAATGAATGGATCGGATGCGATGGCGCGACCGATGGGTATGTCATGCCTCTGCCGCGCCGCGTGGATGATCCCCGTCCCCTTTGTACCTCCCGCTGAAAAGACCCCCATCCTTAAGTGCCCTCTCCTTCTCATTCCTCTGGCTCCTCTAGCTTGTAGAGTGCAGTTATCCATGGAGTTCCACTACGCCACTATACACTCTCTGTACCAGACCACCCCCTGCTGTGGGTTGGCACTGTATCCCATGGCCGTTCCGCTTTTGCTCTCTGCTCGCCATACTCGTCTCTTTCATGAAGAGAGAGCGAGAGAGAGTGAGTACAGTATCCGATACCCACAGCAGCGACCAACGCGAGCCTCTGCAAATTCCACAGACGCATTGCGCAGCACAGCACAACTGCTCAGCAGACACTCGCTCTTCCAAGGATAAGATCGTAGCGACCTACTGTATAATACATAGGGTCTGCTTTTGCTATCTGTCACACACACAAGCCATGCTATATCTACGCAACATGCTGGAGCCAGCGGTTTCTTTTCGTTCGTGCGTGAAGGTGGTGGTGTTTTTGATTTTGTTTTGTTTTGGTTTTTCGCTTTGGTACATCAGCACCTTCACCAGCGCGATGCAGCATCTCAGGCCAGAACCGTCTTTCTTGTTTGCTCTATTTGGCTCCCTTCTCAATCCGTTCCACGCCATAAAACCATCCAAATCATCCTACTGCGCTAGCTAACGTGGTCTTCTTGCTCCCCCGGTTCCTCTCGCTCCTCCTCCTCCATCACTGCAACGCTCCGCCTCTTCTCCTCCCTCCTCCTCCTGCCCCACTCACCGCTCACAAGACGCGATCTCTCACTCACTCCTTGACGGCCGTCCCTGCCCGCACCAGGCGTCTGTCCGTTCCCTCCCACGACGATAGGCTTGTCATCTACCATGGAGCAAGCCAGCACCACGAGCGTCGACACTGAAGTAGACGTGCACATTGGATATCGCCCCTTCTTCTGGATCTTCGCCGTGATCGGCGTCGTGCTCTTTTACTACGCCATGGGCTACGCACGCAAGTACTACCCCATGCCGGCCTTCATCTTCCCCGTACGTGAACACATTTACTCCTTCCTCCCTCTCCCCCTCCTCCTCCTCCTCCTCCTTCTCCTCCACTCATTGCTTATTTTCTCTTCCATCCACAAACCTTCATGGCTCCATGTCGTCATGCTTTTCCACTCGCTTGCTCACAGCCCGTGATCGCATTTTGCCTCGTCTTCGACAACATCGTGATGGCCACCATCGGCGTGGACCGAGACCGCCAGGCCGCGCGAGCCCTGCTCGCCATCCACGCCTGTGTCATCCCGTTGCTCCTGCTCGTCTGCTACGAGCTCGCCTACCTCGTACACAAGCAAAAGTCGGTCAACTTCTGCGGCATCTCGTTCGAGAGTGGGCATCGCCGCATTTTGGCGCTATCTGTGTGCCTGCGGGTCCTGCTCTGGCTCATCGCTGCCACGTTACTGGTCATCAACCTCCTAGATGCGTTCCATTGGAGCCAAGATGAATCCTCCACACGGATTGGACGGCAAAGCATCTACGACACGGAAGACGAGGACTCCACCGTACAACTCGTGCTCTCCGTTCTGCCGGCCTTTGTGCTCGTGCTGCTCTCGTTCTACAACGGGCTTCAGCTCTGGAAGTACGGCACCTTCTACGCCTACATCATGCACGCCACGTGCTTTAACCCGTGGATCTGGATGGTCGTGGGCTCACTGGCGCTGCTCGCTGGCTACGTCATGCCGCGCCCCATCTACATGGTCACCTCGAATGCCGGGGAACTGGCCATGCTGGCCGCGATCGTGCGCATGTTCCGCGAGGTGCACCACGACATGCTCGAGGGGCTGCAGATGCGCGAGTTCATCAACCCCATTACATTGGCGTCACCACCACCGAGCCAAAGCAACAGCCACAGCCGAAGTCGTAGTCGGAACAGCCAGGGCCCACTGATCACGGGCGACATGGCCAAGCTGTCACCCCTATCGTCGGCTGCCCCGGCATCCTCGTTCCACGAAATGCAGACCCCCAAGGTGGACGACGTGCGGCTCACAGCCGAGGCGAACGACTGGGAACCGGAATCTGGGGTCAGCCCCCTGCATCGTCATCATCACAGCCCCCACCAGAGGCATACTCACTGGAGCGAGCAGCATCACCACCAGCAGCAGTCTCAGCCACAGCCACAACCTCAGCTGGGCAACCAAGACACGGGGCGCCATTCCACGGGGAGCGGCACCGCCACGGCCTCGCCGTCCTCGATGATGTCGCCCAACGCGCTGCATTCCGTCGTGGTCACCACTTCACGAACAAACCCATTGCTTGAGGACTGATCGAGCTGGCACCAACGACACCCAGCTTGCAATACGACACGAACAGCACCTGCGTCCAGCCAAATTATTCCCTCATCACGTTTCTGACGCTACACTAATGCACTCTGACTAGAAATACAGCATTATCAGTAACTAGACAACCCACATACGAGGCACGCTCCAACAAAACTAACGTACGTGCATTCGTCACAGATGGCTGTATCTCTCTCACTCTCTTCTCTCTCTCTCTTTTTTTCTCTCTCTCTTGCGCGCCCTGATCTTCTAGATCTGCTACTCCTCCGCTACGAGCCGTTAGAGAGCACAACGTAGGCCTGCTGTGCATGCTGCTGCTTCTTCTCCAGCCCCTTCATCATCGTGGTGCTGCCCTCGCCCGACAGCGTCTGCTGGGCCGCCAGCTCCTCCTTGAGCTGCTTGAGCCGCTTCTCCTGCTTCTTCTTGCCCGGCTTGTGGCCGTGGAACTTGTACGACAGCAAGCGGAAGGCCTCCTTCTTGGTCAGCAGCCGCCCAAACTCGTCACGGTAATCCAGCTTGACGCCGTCCTTGATTTGCAGCTCCTTCTCCGCGTCCCGGTCACGGCTATCGTTCGCGCGCCCAGCCTGGCGTTGCGAGCGGGTCTCACGCAGCTCACCTGTTCGTCGCAGCAGCGCCAGCGTCGCGCCCATACCCGTGGCTACCAGTGGTTGGTCCGTGCCCCACCCTGCACCTTCTTCAGTGTCTACTTCTTCCTCCTCCTCCTTCTTGTTCATCCCGTCCTCTGCATGAGGCTCTGTCTTGCTGGCTTCTTCGTCGTCAGAGTCGCCAATCTCCATGGCATCGTCATCACTCTCCTCCTTCTTCTCAGCCAGTTGAGCCGCTTGCTGCGCCTTACTCGCGGTCGCCGCCTGGAACAACGCCGACCGCTGCTCCATGGCACTACGCAGCCGCGATTCAAAATCCGTTGCATTATTAAACACCACCGTCTTGCTCGGCGCAGTCAACGACTCGCCAAATACGTTCCCCACGCGCTCAGTCTCACTCGTCTTGTCCTCCACCGTCATCACCACGTCCTCGCCGTCGCCCCCATCGCCAACGCGTGTACTCGACACCGGTTCGTCGTCCATCACCGTCTGCTCGGCCAATGCAGCCAGTCGCTGTTCGCTCGTGACAAGCGCGCTAGGTTCCAACGGGTGCAACTGCTGTTGCAGCTGCTGCTGTTGCTGCTGCTCTTGCTGTCGCTGACGAAGCTGCGCGAGCTGTCGTGTGCGCGCCAGCGTGGCGCTGAGCTCCAGGTCCACACCATCCACATCCACGCCGTCATCAGTCTCCATCGGTCGGCGCTTCATGCGTTTCTTAGTCGGCATGCCCGAGGTCGCACTGAGTGCCTCCGCCGCCGCCGCGCTGGCTTTGTCTCGTGCCTGCTGGAAGCGGCGCAGGCCCAGCTCTTCCAGGTCATCCTCCTCCTCGTCACCATCCCGCTCGACCCCGCGTGCGCGTCCCCGCTTGCCACGATCACGAGCTGAGGTAGCCGTCATACCATATCCCTCTGCTTTCGCCTCGGCTTCCAGCTGGGCCATCAGCGCGGCAGCATCGCCCGAGACGCCATCATCGGGATCGTCACCACCTTCGCCCTCGGCATCCTCCGTCTGCCTGCGTTTGCTCTTACTGCTCTTGACCTTCTTCTTCTTCTTGCGCAGCTTCTTCCCCTTCTTCGCAAACTGCGCCGCCATCTCTTCTTCTGTAAAGAAATCGTCCACGCGCTGCTGCTTGTTCATCGCCAGCGAGACCACGGCCACACCGTCTTCGTCCTCCTCCATCTTCCTCGCCGCTCTGTCCGCGTCACTCACGTGGGAGCCGCCCTGCGCATCCAATCGGAACTTGGCCGCCTGCTCGGCCGCGCGCTGCTCTTCCTCCTGGTCGTAATGGCGCAGGATCGTTGCCTTCTTCTTCCGTGCCCGCGAGGGCATGGCCCCGGCGCCACCCATCTCAATAAACTCGTCATCGTCATAGCCCGAGTACACGGGCATGGAGGCTCGCAGCGCGCGCTGCTGCTTCGTGTCGCGGCGAGCACGCTCACTCATCTCCACGTTCTCCAGTTCATCGCCATCGTCGGCATCGTTTACGGCATGACCGTCGGCCGTGAGCACATGTGAGTCCTTGAGCGTGAGCACTACCTCCTGTCCTTCATGGAACGCGTCCACGTCGTGGCCCACGGTCAGTCCGGCCAGCGCGGCGGCATCATACTGCTCACCCTGTTCCGTCGCCTTGCTGTCGTTCCTGGTCTTGCTATTGTTCTTGCTATTGGCCGTGCGACTCTGCCGGACCCAGTCCAATGCCGAGCCAGCACTCGTCTCCAGGAGCTGCTCACCGATGGACTTGCCCGCCAGCTTCTGCGTGAGCTCGCGCTTCTTGCGCGACTGCTGCAGCGCCTTCTGGATCTCTGCACGCTCCTTTTCGGCCGCGAGCTGTGCGCTCGTCTTCTGCAGGTTGACCTCCTTGGCCTGCGACTTGGACGGCCCAAGCGACAGCGGCTTGAGCCCGAGGGAGATCCGCAAACGGTTGGTTTCCTCGATGCTCATGGACACTTCGCCGTTCTCCTCCGTCACCTTGGGCGCGCGATCACTGTCCTTCACCTTGTGCTTGGTATCATCGTCCGTAGGTCGGCGCCGATCTTGCTCTCGTTCTCGCTCTCGTGCTCGCTCTCGTGCTCGTTCTTGTGGGCGATCGCGTGATCGAGATCGGCCGCGATGACGGTTTCGGCTGGGACTTGGACTACGCGCAGAGCGAGCACCTCGACGATCAGCATCGCGTGCATGAGCGCGAGAGGAACGTCGTCGCGAGGGAGACGGCGACGCGCTGCGGCTGCGGCTGTGGCTGCGACCGTGATGGCGCGGCATCGTGAAGGCGGTCCGTGGCCTGGGGCTTTGACGAATGCGTCGCCTTGGGTGGAAATGTCGATAGCGAGTAGAAACGCTACCAACCGTTTTCGGTTATTTCATTCAATTGTGGATTAAAATATTTTGTCAAATCTACAAGGAAATAGATGAATTGGTAATGCGAATAGTTCACTGTTATAGTTGATATCCTTTGTATTACAAATGAACACAATTAATAGATACCATGCATTGGTGATTGGTCACCGCAATAGTGTCTAAAATGCGTGGAATAGTAACTCTGAAAACGCATATACTGTATGTACAACATCCAATGAGTTTAATGGGCTTGATCATGCTCGACTCGCAGGGCGGTGCTTGAAGTTGGTACACTATGAGCACTTCAATGCGGATGGCGCTCGTGAAAGCGCTGACGCGGCGGTGGGCACAATGGAGACGCATCCAGGTGGCAAGCTACAATGTAGCTGAACACCTGGTCCTCCTCGTATGGGTGCTTGCGCAACAGTGCGTCCACGTATCCGACAAGCGCTGGCGAGAGGTCACGGGTCTCGTCGTAGGTGGCACAGGCGCGAAGTACGCGGCGCACAGTGACGCGATGCCCATGACAATCCCGTTTTAGTGCCGTCGTCTGTGCATCCTCATTGGCGGAGGGTTTGCCATCGCGTAGCTGGAGCGGGAAGATGGTGTCAAGGCGCTGGGTGTGTGGACACGGGTCGCAGGAGCAGAGGTAATCCTGTACAAAAAGTTCGACTTGGGCTGACGGAGGGATGGGGCCGCCACACGCACGGTCAGTGGTGTTGAATCATGAATCAGATAGAACGAGTAACAATGCAGACACGCACTGCGGTTGGCTGCTGCATAGGCACGATAGCTCAATCGCTTGTGCTGATCGTGGGGCGTGGCGGAATCCTCGTCGATACGCTCGCCACAATAATCTAAGAGGACACCAAACAACAAACGCAGTCGGCATTGCCTGATTGATCAACGTCTGAATTCACAAGCTGCAGCTCACCAGTATCGTGCTGCTCCTGCGTCGGTAGCTCGCTGGGTTGAGCAGGATGTTGCAGCGGGCCCACTAGCTTGCCCGTCGAACGTGCATGCTCCAAAACTGTGATGCATCACAGTACCACCAAACCACCTCTAAGCTTCTACCTCCGCAACATACGAGCAGACAAACATGCTGTGGAACGTCTTCCATCGCACCTGTGGTTTGCGCACAACACACCGCACCCATGATCAGAGACGGCCCCCGGCAGCGATCACGACGACTGATTCCTTCCTCTTTCCTGCCTTCTTCCACCACCGCACTTCCTACACAAGCAGACAAGCGTGTAGTGGTCATCCGCGTTTGCATCCACCGGCCTTTCCCTCTTGCTCTGCGACGCCGCAGGTACCCTCCAGCATCTTCTTCTTCTTCGCTGGCTTCGTTCAGTCTGGTGCCTGCCTCTCCATCCATCCTTCATCGTCTACTTTAGATATGGCTACATTGAACACCCGTTCTTTCTCCCCCGACAACTGAGTGTTTGTAACGGTTTGTAACTTGATGACAGCGGCGGCAATAATTGCGCCCCAGCCCAATTGAGCCCAATTGACAGTGAGCGGAGTGATTGATCATGGAGGACTCGCAGACGTCGGCGGATTTCGATCGCGAGAACCTCAACGAGGATGTGGAGCGTATGAAGGCGGTCTGGGTCAACGAGACCGTACGTCTCTCCACTTGCTATGTGCCTCTTCGTACCCTTTTGTCGAGATGTACGGTCGGCAGTGGGCCACGCGGTCGTTGCAATGATACTGGGGATTCTGATCATGATGATGATAATGATGGTGGTGATGGTGATGGTGACAGAATGCACCCGAAATCCTTCCGTACGACAGGGAGATGGTCACGGAAATGCTTGACCAGCTCCGCAATCAGGTGCGATGCGCGTCACGCTCTTCATCATCATCCATGCTAGAAGAGTTTGTTCTGATCTGATCGATGGATGGACGGATGGATGGATGCATGGTCATGACAGCAAGAGTATGTCGACTCGGTGAGTGACGACAAGGATACGCTGACCGAGGAGCGCGCCTTCATCAACAAGCTCTACCAGGTGCGCTTGCCACCAGCGCACTGGCTTGCGCAGCCACAGCGTGCGTTCATTGCTAGACGGTGCCTCTCATGCACTGTGTATATGATCCGTTATGTTTACAATAGATGGAGATTGATCGCCTCAAGTTCATGGTGACGTCCTACCTGCGCACGCGGCTGCGCAAGATTGAGGCCTTTGCGCTCCACATCCTGAGCGACCCGATCCGGCAGCAGCGGCTCTCGGAGAAGGAGGTGCAGTTCGCCAAGCAATACGTCGTGCTCTTTGAGGACCACGTGAACGACCTCGCGCTCGCCAAGTTCCCAGACGAACACGCCAGCCTCACGGCCGAGGGCATGGGTGCGTAAGGGGGCAACAGCTTACGCTCTACCACTATTTTTCTGATAGCGAACTTGTTGTTTCTCTCTCTCTCTCTCTGTTGCCAGTCCCCGAGCCAGATCTCGATGGCTTTGTGTTTTGTGAGAGCGCCACATCACTGGGGCAACTGCAGTGCGACGACCGCGGTGTCGAGTTTATCTCCATGCGCGAGGGAGACCGCCACGTGCTGCGCTACCGCGCCATCAAGAGCCATGTCGAGGACGGAGAGATCACGCTGCTGTAGATCAGGGAATCCTGCCAATAACAACAAGAACAACAGCAGCAGAAGCAAAAGCAGACGGACAATCAAACAAACAAACACGAGGAGGAGGAGGAGCGCCACGAGTGTCGATGGAATAGATAGATATACGGGGCTGGGATTCATTAAGTTATCAACGCTGCCACACGTGTCGTGAAGAGGAAGGGAGACCGTCGTTGTTGCTCACACGTGGCTGCTGGGGGGGGGAGTGCTGGCTGGCTGTATGTTGGTGGTGCTGCAGTCACCATAATGGATTGGAAACGCCTGCAGCGGCAGCGATCACGACACCAAAGGCTCCAGGCTGCATGGAAACAGACGCCAAGAATGAAAGATGTCAGTCCTCTGTGCCGAGCAGGAAGCCAATTGCAATCCTTACTATAACAACAAAAGCGTGCAGAGCCACCGGAGCAACCCGAGGTCACGACCGTCAACACATACCACAAGGAAGACGCCTTGTACAAACAGGAGCACGAGTTGAAAGTTCTCGTAGGCGGAGAATGTGTAGAGAGGTATGGAATGCCGCTCCATGAGGTGCGGCGCCAGGAGCACGAGCCGCATGCACTCCATCATACAGACTAACAAATACTGTTGCCACACAGGGGCACAGAGTGACCATGGTGAGTCAGTCATCTACGACCAGTAGATGCAGTCATGCAGACAACCATGCGAGAGAGAGAGAGCTGCTAAAACGCACCACTAATGTCCAGCTCATCTTCTCGGATTTGTACGAGAGGATACCCACGAGCCCCACAAAGCAGCTGAAAAGGTTGGTGGCCCTGTCCTCATATCGCCACATGCAACGCACAGTCATACAGAGATAGAGATGAAACAAGAGAGCCCCCGTCAGCGTCATGTCCATATGGCTCACCCCCAATCCTGCATCCGCAGCCAACACGGTGCACGTACCAGAGATAGTTCCAAGAGGAGAGCACACCAATGGTGAGCTGGAGGCAGGCAATGTACTGGATGCGGTGCGAGCGCTGATGCGCCGAGGCCCAGCGCTGCTTGTTGGCTGCGAAGCCGCCGTAGTGGCGTGGCAGCAGCGTCGCGTCGCCCTTGACCGGGTGCGCGAGCACCAGGATGGGCGCCGACTCGGCAGGTTTCGCAGGCATCGAGTGCTGGTTCAGCGCGCCCATGCGAGTGGCAATGCGACTGGGACAGGGACTGGCAATGCGGGGGGCAATGCGAATGCGGACTGCGGTGGTGACTGGACGGGAATGCACCAGGTGGAGGCCAGGCGTAGAGGAGCGGCAATGGAGGGGACGGGGACGGAGGGGGCGGGAACTTTTGCCACGCCAGAGTGTGTGCACAGAGTGGGGAGGAGATGGACGTGGACGCAGCTAACCGCGCGGAAGGAAGCAGCAGCAAGAAGAGGAGGAGGAGGAGGAGGATGGCGGCGGCAGGATGGAAGCGAGAGAATGCGGTCGGTGGAGAAGCGCGGCGGCGATGGAGATGGCGATGGCCACCTCCGCCACACTCACTCTCTGCTGACAGTCACTCTCTTCGTTTCGCAGCTGCTGGCGGGAACCCACCAACAAGCAACAAACCTCCCACGCCAACGCCAACGCTCTGACACCAACACCAACACGGAACGCAAGACAACACAGACCTGGGAGATCCGCCCACAGCCCCCACTCGGCCGCCAGCCAGCCAATCACAGCGAGCGAGCCAAATCACCACGGCACACCCCCTGTCTTCTTTCTTGAGAAATTCTCAGACGGGCGGGATCTGAGTCCGGACACTTTCGCCATGAAAGGTCGCGCGGACCGAGAGGAGAGAGAGAGCAAACAGATCATGACCCGCAAAGGCAAAGGGGGGGAGATGGAACGGGAGGCTCGCTCGGCTGCGCAGCGTCAGAAGCTCAACCTGCAGAGTTCAGCGCGGAGAGGAGGAGGAGGAGGAGGAGGAGGAGACCGCCTAGCGAAACCCGTTGCAACACCAGGGAGGGCGAGGTGGTGGAGGAAGCTAGAAACAAAACTCGGAGCCAATGGCGACCGCTACGATGATTACCAGCGAGAAAGACCATGCCCGCCAGCTATTATACTAGATGATAGATAGGCGGGCCGCACCTGCATGGGTGTTCTGGGATGGTTGGATGGTTCCCTTCCTCTGCAGCTGAACGTTTGCGATCCAGAGCGTACTGTACCGTAGGCGCAGCATAACGTATCGTACTGTACTGACCGTGCCCATCTCCTTCATCTCCACGCTGAGTGTATCATTCCGCGCCCATTGACATGCCTGGAATGATGGTGTGGTTCCTGCGGCTGTATCCGCTGGCGCTTGGCGTTATCGCTGTGGTACGGGTGCCGCCCTGTGAAGATGGTAGCATGCGTAACAATTCAATTCATACGACGAGGCATTGTTAGGCTGACCAACATGGAGGGGGCGTGAACTCTTGCAATGTGCATAGGGCGGCATCGTGGCCAGCGAGCTCTACTCAGCGCATGCTGCTCGTCTCCGCAAGCGGGGTCCGTCCAACACCGACACTGCGCCATCGCTTCAGCATGCGCTGGCGTCAATCCCGCAGATCGCGGCCTGCGTGCTCTTGCTCGTCTACGCCGCCACGTTTCATCGCCGCAACAGCGCCTGGGCTCACCTGCTCCTGGTGGAATCCTGCCTCCATCAGTCGCTCCTATCGCTGCTGATGGCGTCCACCGTCTACATGATATCCCACACGACGCTCAGCATCTGCTGCGTCTCCCCTCGTCTCTGGTGCGTGGATATAATGCTCTCTCTCGTCACAGTAGAGATCATCCACTGACCAGCGTTCTGTGGGCATGATAAACCAGCCCCGTCGACGTGGAGGATTGCCAGCTCGGTGCCATTTTCCAGTGCCACGAGACCGACGCGCTGGACGTATGGCCTCGCCTTGCACAGATGGCCACCACGAGTGTGGTGTTAGCCGCCATGACCAGCATCTCGGCCGTACAGCGCGTCAAGCATCTTCAGTCGCGGGTGCATCGCGCCCAGTTCGTCGCATTCGATCGCCACGGCCCGCTTCACGCGTCCTCCGCGGCCGTGCGCTGACGCTAATGTGCCGAAATGACCAGAGAGCTTCTTTGGGAGTCCATTCATGTCGCCAAGCTGCAGTAGAATGTAGCTGATGGGCACGCGAGTGACCATGAATGAGATGTGAGTAGTAGTCTTCCACTTTATCAATATTGTAATACCTTGTCTTGCCCATTAGAAGCGGATGTTCTTCCACTCTCGCTCACGAGAACAAATGGCTAGCGAGCGAGCAACGACGCCCATGGATCGATGAGCGACGTCGGCTGGAAGAGCACGCGGCCAGGGCGTGACGCTGCCAAAGCGGGTGCGCCAGTGGACGTCGGTGCGGATGGAGTAGCTGCATACTGGACGCTGGCGGGGACCATCAATGGCGGAGCCGCGTGGGTCGGCATCGCCGTGGGCATGGGCGTTGGTCCCAGAAGCGGTTGCCATGGGTCCTCCAGGAACGAGCGCATAAAGAACCGAGATGCGTCGCTAACTGACCTGTCGTGGCTGTCATTCCTGGGGGGGGGGG
>JAADWT010000979.1:0-12338 GCA_023336285.1 Pythium grandisporangium
CAGTATCAGCAGCAACCATCACCGCAGTATCAGCAGCAACCATCGTCGCAGCAGTATCACCGGCAGCACTCGCATAGCCCGCAATCACCCGCGCCAGTTGGATCAACAACCGCGCCTGGCTCGTCCGTGACCACGTTCTTCTCGAATGCTCCATTGTCTCGCACACGACCTTCGTCAATGCAGATGCGAGCTACACCGACGACCGTAATGCCCACGGCGACACCCGCGACAATCGAGGAGGGGGATTACATTTGGCTCAGCGAACCTGGCGCGATCTGTGTCCCAGCCGTGGTAGTGCGCGCTGGGTTTCATTATGATGAGGCCAAGGATAAGGAACAGGCCGTCGTGGTCGTGCACACGGATGACGGCGAAGAGCGTGAGATTCGAGATGACCGTGCGTTGCTGCGCTTGCCACTAAGCCACCACCCGAAGCAGAACCCGTCGCTTGGTGTGCAGGACATGAGCAGCCTCGCACTGATGACAACCAATGGAGATGTCGGACGCAATGAACTGTTTTCCACGGAGCAAGTGGAAAACATCGTGCTTTACACACTTCGGGCGAGGTACCGCATGGAACAGGTCTACACATGGGTGGACCGTGTGCTTATTAGCATCAATCCGGTCGTCCAGCTGCCGATATACACGCCCGATCATATGCAAACGTATAATAAGAGGGACCAGTTGGTTGGATCCGATCAAAGCGGAACAGCGGCATCGCCGTCTGCCTCGTTCATGGATCCAGATCAGCAAGGAGGAGATGCGGCACCACCGCATATATTTGCCATCGCACAGAATGCGGTTCGCTCCATGGAGGAATCGGCAGAAGACCAAGCGGTGATCTTGTTAGGAGGAATGGGTTCAGGAAAATCAGAGGCTGCCAAGCTGGTTGTGCAGTATCTCTGTGAGGTTGGTGAGAACCCCATGCACTCCGCCACGGAAAGTGATCCAGGTGTGCTTCACCCCATCGGGCAGCAGATTCTGCACGCGTTTACCGTTCTCGAGGCTTTTGGTAATGCATCCACTCTGCAGAATCGTAATTCCTCGCGGTTTGCCAAGATGGTGTCCGTTGAATTTAGCAAGCACGGATACGTGATTGGCGGTGGATTCACGACGCATTATTTTGAAAAGTCACGAGTGATTGGATTTCGGGAACAAGAACGAAACTTCCACATCTTTTATCAAGTGCTCGCAGGTGTGCAACATGACCCCAATCTACGTGACGCATTGGCATTGAATCACACTGTCTCCGATTTCGCGTTGCTGCAACATATGAAGCCGAAGTCATCGTCAGCGGCAGCATCAGCGTCTACTAACACTGACCATACGACCAGCGATACTAGCTATGACCCAGCCATGGATGCACGGGACTATCGTGATTTGATGTCGAGTTTCTCTGCGCTCCGAATTCGAAAAAATCAACGGACCGAAATTGTGCGCATTATTGCGGCTGTCCTCCATCTTGGAAATGTTGAGTTCGTACCGGATGCGGAAGCTATGAAGAATAACGATGGGTCATCATCTCTATCCTCAATGCCATGCACATTGAAAGATGCGGACCAACTGGCTCTTGCCGCGCGGTTGCTGGAAGTCGAACCAGTGGTACTGGATAACTATTTCCGCACTCGGCAATTCTTTTCCAAGGACAACAACAATAAAACGGTGTCGTCATTAAAGGTGGTGACAGTGAGTCAAGCTCGAAAGGCACGCGATACATTTATTCGCAGTCTGTACGAGTCGCTGTTTGTTTTCCTTGTTGAAACATTGAACGGAATTCTTGGTGGAATATTTGATCGATATGAGAAGTCAAACCTCGTGATCCACTCGAAAGGTGTACACGTGCTTGACATGGTTGGTTTCGAAAACCTTTGTGGTAGTGGATCTGTTCGTGATGGTGCTGCAATTGGTGGTGCAAACGTGTACAATGGATTTGACCAGCTATGCTTTAATTACTGGAGTGAGAAGGTGCATAACTTCTACATACAGCACACATTGGCTACGAACTTCACGAACGTGGAGCGCGAACCGGAGCATATTGAGAATCGGCTGACCCAGCATTTCGGAGAAGGCGAACATTCTGGTGACTCTGAAGATGGATGCTTAAATCTTTTTGAGAGTGTGCCCTTTGGCATCTTTGCGCTTTTGAATGATCATAGTAAGGTGCGAGCCCCGAATGATGAAGATTTAGTTTCCAAAATTCTCGCTGGGAACGAAGGTATGACGTCGGTCTCTCGTCCGAAGATTGGCCAGGGCGTAACGAGCGAGTTTCTTGTGGCGACACCGACACCAAAAGAATGGCGCCAACTATTTGATGTGCAGCACTACGCTGGCAAGGTGACGTATAGTGGCAAGAGTCTATCAAGCAAGAATACTATGACGATTTCCGCGACATGTGCAGCCATCATGCATTCTTCTAAGAACGCCGTTCTTCACGCTGTTGGTGCAGCTCAAGTTGCCGCTGCTGCAAGGGAGAAGGCGGCAAAATCTGGAGAATCTACTGCTGGCGCAAGGCCTTCGTCCACACGTGACCTCAAACTATCCGCTGTTGCTTCGGGAACTCGAGGTGACAGCGCAGTTACAGATGTGATGACTAAAGCCGATGCACTTTTAAATGCGTTGACCCACACTGGAAAGCATTTCGTTGTTTGCATCAAGCCTAATGTGGAGATGGAGGAAGGAGTTTTTGATTCGGAATTGGTAATGCAACAGATACGCCAGCACCGCGTCGTCGATGTTGTCCGGGCGAGCCGATCTGTGTATACTGTGCATCTCTCGTTCAATCACTTTTTCCGTCAGTATAAGAGTATTTGTGGGCATCGCGGTACACTGGAGTCACTTTTACGAGCGTTATCGGCTATCGGTGTTCTTGAGGAAGACAAGTACGTTGTTGGGAACTTAAACGTTTACCTTACAAGTCATCAATGGAAGAAACTAGAGCGGGCAAGGTTCTTGTATTTGAATGCATGCGCCACGATGATCCAGCGTAACCTGGTGCGTGGGGTTACGGGAAAGTCGTCGTCTCGGATTTTTTACGCGATGAAGGAGCTGCGCAGTGCCATGAAAAAACACGATGGCGACAGTTTGATCAAACACCTCGATGAGTGTATCACGATCATGGGCTCTCAGGGTGCCGAGGATATCCGCGTACTTCGTGATGCGAAGGTTATGGTGTCGCGTTTGGATGAGGAACACTATGTTACGTCGGTGATCGAAGATGCCACCAGAAATGGTCACCTCGCGATGATCGAATATGGAATCACGTGTGCGGAGCGTTGGTGCCCGCATATGAATGTAGAGGGTATGCGAGTGGTTCTAAAACAACTCAAGTCGAATCATTCATCCACGGCCAAGAAAGCTGAGAACGCGGTTGCTGTGAATCAGCGGCTGCGCTCGTCGATTATTAACAATGATCCAGATGAATTGATGGGGACGCTTGCAACGTTGGAAGAAGCGTCTATGGAATCATTGGAAAGAAAGTTGGCGACAATGGTGATCATTCGTGCTTTGGAAGAGAAGGGGGCCACAGAACAGGTGCGGAACGCTGTGTCATCAGTTAAAGGGAACGACTCTGGTGAAGCCATGATAGATAAATTGCTCCCATCAATTGTAAAAGCAGCAGAGTTCGGATTGGAAGACAAGTTAAGTCTCGTCACTGAAATGCTTGAGAGATACTCTCAGGACGATGACTACGGTACCCCCAGTATCGATGCTTCTCCTACTGCATCGAGCTCAAGTCCAAGTTCTGTGAAAGGTGGAAATCAGGGAGCCGGTGTGAATCCTTCTTATTTGCTTGCAGCACTGGATAAATCGATATCTGATGACAATTTGGTTGCTGCAGATAAAGTGCTGATGCGAATGCATGAACTGGGTATCCCATCTACGGATGAAATGATGGCTGCTGAAGCACGGATAGAAAACGAGCTAAGTAGTTTGAGCGTGTCAAACGAACGCAAGCTGGTGATCAAGTTTCTGAATATTGCCAAGATATCTCAGGATCTTAAGCTATTGAATGACGCGATTGATGCCGCGGTGGAAGCTGGATTGGCCAAGTGGGATTTCAATCTCAAGAATGCTGAGCGCGAGCGTGACAAGATTCTGTCGGCAAATACTGATGTTGAGCAAGTGAGTCACGTTACTGAAGCTAGTCACAAGAATGGGCCTGTCTCCGTAACAAAACCCAACACTTCCGCATCTGTGGCGTTTATTCATAAGATGTGGAGTGCTCGGACATTCGATCAAATCGAACAAATGATGAGCAATACCCCTTCTGGATTGGAAGCATTCACGCAAGCTAAACTTGACCGCCGGCGCAAACTTGACGACGTGGAGGACGCCATTTCAAAGGCGTTGCAGTCAGACAACATCAAATCTGTTGAGGATGTATTCCAACGTTCGATTGGCCTAGGGTATTGTGCTCCAGCATTCGGTGCAATGTTCGACAAATACGAAAGCCTGATCCCCAGCAAGAAACAGCAGAATCCTGTTGCTGACAGTGGATTAGTTGCTGCGATCGCCTATCTGACTTCGCGTCTCAGTTCCAATGCTGAGGTACGCGACGATGCATTGGAGCTTCTCAACACTCAGATTGAAGAATTTGACAAGCTGCAAGATGTGAAAAACGAGGAGCGCGATCAAATTTTGTCATCTGCAATGTCTATCAAGCGAAGAATAGAGAGTTGTTTGACTGCGTCCAAGCGATTAGAAGAAGCACTTCAGATGTCATCGGAGACCATTACACTCAATACATTAGAGACAATCGTGGATACAGCAAAACAAGCTGGTGTGAACGAACGGTTGCTTCGCAAAGCTGGAGAGAAGATCGAGGCAACCAGAAGCAGCCTTGCTGTTACTTCCTCTTTAAGTGTTTCCCCGACAGCGTCAGCCACCGATACAGATCCGGCAGTATGGCCATTGGATGACGATGAAATCCCAGTTTCTCGTGTGGATCTTGGACGGACAATGTCGGACACGACAGGCTGGGATGCGAGTGATTTTGGTGAACTTGGCAGCGACAGAGATTCTCCCACGGCCAAGGACAAAGATTCTCTTGCTTTTAACCAGTTTAAAAATCTGCGCGGCAATGGTGATCGGCGAAGCAGTGGTGATGGTTCGCATAATGCTGAGGTGTTATCCAACACAACCACAGCAAATAAGTTGGTGTGGGAAGGTCGTGCATTGTCTCAGAGTCTTTCTACTCTGGATGATCCATCAGATTCTCGTCTCGCATTATCAATCAACCGCTGCGTACTTGGGTATATGCGTGATCGAATTGTCTTTTATCGGGAAATGCTTGCTCAGTATGTGCTTCAGATTGGATTGGTGCAATCCTCGTTAGTTGATGAAATCTATCTCCAGCTGATGAAGCAGTTGACGAAGAATCCAAAACGTGACAGCAGTGTGCGTGGCTGGTCGTTGTTTGCAATGTGTGCGACATCGTTTCCACCCTCTGAAGAACTGGAAAAATACGTGTTCCTCTTCCTCAAGGCGCAAACTTCTGAATCCAACAGCTTTTGGCGACTGGTTCGGAATTATGCGGCATATTCGCTAAAAAAGATGGAAAATCTCGTTTCACAAGGTACAACAGGCTTCATTCCCAGTATCGAAGAGATTCGTGGTTACGAGGCACGACCACCATTCCTCGCTACTATTGAGTTACTAGACGGCACACCACTGGCAGACGATTTCCCGGTTACTCCTGAGCTAACGGTGGATCACCTTGTGGAGATCTGTGCCCACTTCTTGGGTCTGGACGATCGATTGACCAAGTTTTTGGGGCTATCTGTTGTAACAGAGAAGATCTCGTCATCAAAAAGCCGATCCAACTCCGTCGTGGCAACCTCCTCCACCAACAACTTGTTGCAAAGAGCTACATCGTTTATTTCTGTATCAGCCTCATCAGTTCATCAAGACGAAGGCGATGACGCGAACAACGATGCGAGCTCTGCCACGGTCCAACAGGCCCAAAGCTATTTCCACAAGTTCTTGTCACAATCAACTTTTCTCAACTGTGACGTTTTCGTTGGGGATATCTTTGAGAAGGAATTGATCCGTGGTCGTGAGGTTCGCTTTCAGCTCAAGATTCGTCTCAGTCCGTTGTACGCGCTTCATATCGCGGACGAAATGAACGATCGATTAACCTATATCCAGGTCCAAGAGGAGATCGTGAAGGGAAATCTAGTGCTACTTGAGGAAGATGTGGTTGTCCGATTCACGGCGTTGGCGATTGCTGTGGATTGTGGAGAAGACCTCCCTGAGACGGTAGAGGAGATGTTGGACCTGAGTGTATACGACTATCTCCCTGTGGAGTGGCAGAGTGTGCATACAGAAGAAGACTGGGCATCGATGATCCTTGATTATTGGAGAACTCATTTACTGGTTAGTCAAGAGGACGATGACAGCAGTGCGGACGATGATGATAGTGAATATGGTGGACCTGCGGAACGAGCACAAGCATTATCAGTGAGCGAGTTGCAGCGCATTTACATTGAGGATGCTGCTCGTCATCGGCTTTTTGGCGCTGTGTTCTTCCCGTGCCGATTGCTGCCACGCAGCAGTGCAGCCAAACGCGACCTCACGGCTTATCTCGGCGCCGAGTTGTCGAGCTATTTCGTACTGGCGGTGAATGCGTCGGGCATTCATTTCGTGGGCCGTGACGGATCTCTTTTAGTGTTTTGCGACTACTCGGAGGTTGTCTTCTGGGCTGGCTCTCCCAGCAAGTACCGGATCCGTTTACAGAAGGAGGATGCCCTGACTTCGGAGGAAATCATCCTGACCACCAAGTACACCGAGGAGTTGAGTGCGCTTCTGAGTGATTATAAAGAGCTCACCGCTATCGCGAGTGAAATATAGTGCTGCCATCATGCGAAGAATGCAGCAGGTGTGGAGCAGACATGGGCGATGTGGGGCTCATTGTGGAGAGGTGTCATGGAGATATTCAGTGAGTGCAGGGCACCTAGGGCACCCAGATCTCCTTCTCACAGAGTAGGAAGGATGCACGCAGTGAAAGTGCCAAGCATGCAGAACCGTTAGGTAGCAGTGACGTCAAATAAATTACTGTGAATGAAAGTGTGAATATGAAACAGAGCTGGATCTCATTTGCGTCGCTGTCGTTCATCATCAAACTCCAATGTACTCATATACGGTATTTTTGACAATCGTCCTTGGACGAATCCCTCGATTAAATCAGTATGTTAAATATACTCTCTGCCCGAGGTCAGATTTGGCGCGAGGGGCACATAATACATCATCTCTTTAATTTGCCAGCAAAAATGGCGGGAACGAATGACGCGAGCATGAGCATGAGCATGAGCATGAGCATGGAGGAACGCTCGGTGGATACAGTGACGCACGCGCCCACCGCCACCACCGATACCGAACCGCCTATGGCTACAGGTGCAGATGCAGGTGCAGTGCCCGCGCTAGCGACCACCGCGGTCTCGCCTCAAGAGCCGCAGCTCACGACGCAGACACAGTCGCTGGCCTCCATCCAGGCAGACAGCACGGCGTCCACCAGCGATGACCTGGACAACGCCAAGGAGAAGGAAAAGAAAGACGGCGAGGAGGAGGAAGAGAGAGAAGAAGATGGCGAGCGCGTGGTAACGCTGCACGACGTGCTGCTGGAGCAGTCGGCGCTGAACGAGGCCGCCGATGCCGTGCTGGGCGACTGCAGCGCCGACCACTGCAGCTACCCCATGGGCGCGTTCCGCCAGGCGCTGTACGCGTGTCTGACATGCACGCCCTCGTCCACGCCCGCCGCCAGCCGCGCGGGCGTGTGTCTGGCCTGTAGCTTCCACTGCCATGCCGACCACGAGCTCGTGGAGCTCTATACCAAGCGAGCCTTCCGCTGTGACTGTGGCAATGCGCGGTTTGCGCAGGCCATGACCTCTACTTGCTCGCTCTGTCCGGACAAGGCGCCGGACAATGCGCGCAATACGTACTCGCACAACTTTGCCGGTTTGTATTGCGTGTGTGAGCGCCCGTATCCGGATCCGGAGCGGGTGACCCCGGAGATCATGGTGCAATGCGTGGTCTGTGAAGATTGGCTGCATGGAGAACACCTTGATGGCATGGGTAATGGTGCCGGTGGAGCGGCCTCTAGCGCGGCTACGAGCTGCGATGAGCTGATCTGCGCCGGTTGCATGGCCAAGCATGAGTTCCTGCGTGTGTACCAGCTGCTAGAGCCACAGGAAGATGATGATGATGAAGAAGAAGACGATGATGATAAGGAAGGTCAGGACACCACGAAGACGAAGGACTGTGTACTCCACAAGCTGCAGACACGCGTGGCAGCCATGAGTGAGGATGAACGTAGCGACAAGGCCGTGGAGGCGGCGAGGGCGACGTCGGGGCCAACGTTTTGGCGCCGAGAATGGCGCCAGCGGCTGTGCTCGTGTGGTAGCTGTGTGGCCCGCATGGAGCGGGAGAAGATCGCGTTCTTGCTGGACCCAGAGGACTCGCTACAGGCCTATGAGGCTCGGGGCAGTGCTGCCCCCGCGGCCGCCATGCCCACAGCTACTGCCACCGCGACGCCTGCTGCTGTTACGGTTAGTGCTTCTCCTGCTGTAGCCACTACTACCACCACCACAGCAGTAGCAGCAACAGCTGACGCCGAAGCTACCGGGACTGCGACCGAGGCCGCAGCCATGTCAAGCCTCGAGGTGGCGGCCGAACGCGCGTTCCAGAGCTCGCTGTCGCACGAGCAGCAGGTGGAGATGGCACGCGGGTATTCGCACATGAAGTCCAAGCTGCAGCAGTACCTGTCGTCCTTCGCGGCCAGCGGCACCACCGTGCGTGCGCAGGATATCCACGGCTTCTTCGACGATCTGCGCCAGACCAAACGCCCGCGCCTGGCCAAGGACCAGTAACGCTTCCCCTCACTAGCCGTCTCCATCTCTTCATCTCTCCTCCTCGCTTCATCTTATCTGCTAGCTTCTCAAACATCCAAAATCACAATGCAAACTCCCGGGTAATAGTACATGGCACGACGCATGCATGTACTACAAACATGTATCACCCAAGCACATAAGAGGCAATCGATTCGGTGGCCTTGATTTGATATATTGATACTTCTGGCTCGTGTCGTTGTCGTCTCGATCGATCGACCTACCTACTGCTGCAGCTTGGCAAACTCGGCAAAGAGCTTGGCACCCAGGGGCAGCGGCGGCGTCAGCGGCTCACCGGGCACCGCCGTCTCAATCTTGTCGGCCAGCCGCGTGCCCTGATCAATCGCACGCTTGGCATCCAGCTCACCCGCCTCATCGGCGCCACCAATGCGGAACACGGTCACCCCAGCGTCGCGCAGCGGCTGCTCCAGCTCGCGCAACGGCTCCTGGCCCGCGCAGACCACGATCGTGTCCACGTCCAGCACATGCTTCTTCCCTTTCTTGTCCGTGTAGTGCAGACCAGCGTCATCCACCTTATCGTACGTGACGCCACCAATCATGTTGACGTTGCGGTTCTTGAGCGAGGCGCGATGAATCCAGCCTGTGGTCTTGCCCAGTCCGGCCCCATGCTTGGTGCTCTTGCGTTGCAGCAGGAACACCTCACGAGGCGAGTGCGGCATCTCACGCGGCACACCGGCGACCCCACCGCGTGCCTCCTGCGTGAGGTCCACGCCCCATTCCTTGGCGAATAGCGTCATGTCCATGGATGGCGATGCTCCTTCATGGGTGATGTACTCGGCGATATCAAAGCCGATCCCACCGGCGCCAATCACGGCCACGCGCTTGCCCACGGGCACCTCGTGGCGAAGCACATCGATATAACTCACCACCTTGGCGTGGTCCCCACCGGGGACACGCAGAGCGCGGGGCAGCACGCCCGTGGCCACCACGACGCGGTCATACTGCTGCGCCACGAGGTCCTCGGCCGACACGCGCGTGTTGAGCTGCACGTCCACGTTCAGGAGCGTGAGCTGCGTGGCAAAATACCGCAACGTCTCGTAAAACTCCTCCTTCCCGGGCACCTTCTTGGCCATGTTAAATTGCCCGCCAATCTCGGCCGCCTGGTCATACAGCGTGACGTGGTGCCCTCGCTGTGCCGCCGACGTGGCCAACGCTAGGCCCGCCGGCCCAGCGCCCACGACGGCAATGCGAAGCGGGGTCTGGGTTGGCACCAGCAGAATCTCCGTCTCGTAGCCTGCGCGTGGGTTCACCAGACACGTGGACGAGATCATCTTGAACGTATGGTCCAGACAGGCCTGGTTACAGCCAATGCAGGTATTAATCTCCTGCTCCCGCCCCTGCGCGGCCTTTTGCACGAGAAACGGGTCCGCTAGAAACGGACGCGCCATGGAAATCATGTCGGCCCCACCGTCCGCTAAAATGCGCTCTGCGACCTCGGGCGCGTTGATGCGATTGGTCGTGATAAGCGGGATCGTCACCTGCCCCATGAGTTTCTTGGTCACGAACGAGAAGGCGCCACGCGGTACACTGGTCGCGATCGTGGGAACACGTGCCTCGTGCCAGCCAATGCCCGTGTTAATGATCGTGGCGCCAGCGGCTTCAATCTGCTGCGCGAGCTCCACGACCTCAGGCCACGTGGATCCTTTCTCAATCAGGTCCATCATGGACAAGCGAAAGATGATGATAAACTCGGGCCCCACGGCCTGGCGCACGGCTCGCACTACTTCAATCGGGAACTTGATCCGATTCGCGTAGCTGCCGCCATATTCATCCGTGCGCTGGTTGGCGTGCTCCACGATAAACTGGTTGATGAGGTACCCTTCCGAGCCCATGATCTCGACGCCATCGTAGCCGGCCCGCGCGGCATTCGCGGCACAGACGGCAAAGTCCTGCACCGTGCGCTGAATGCCGCGCACAGAGAGCTGCTTGGGCGTGAACCAGCTGATGGGGGACTTGATGGGCGACGGCGCCACCGCGAACGGGTGGTAGCCGTACCGACCCGAGTGAAGGATCTGCATGGCGATCTTGCCACCATTCTCGTGCACGGCCTGGGTCACCTCCTCGTGCGCGCGTACTTCATCCGAGGTCGTGAGCTTGGCCGCCAGCGGGGACACGCGGCCGGCGCGGTTGGGCGCGATGCCGCCCGTCACGAGGAGACCGACGTCGCCCTTGGCACTTCATGGACATGGAGCCAGAAGGAAGGAAAGAGGAGCCAGCAGAGCGTTAGGAAGAGTGGGGATAGTGTGATGGTGATGACGGAGATGGTGGTGGTGGTGGTGGTGGTGACGTACCGCTCGGCGAAGAAGGCGGCGAGGCGCGTGAGGGACTTGCCCTCCTCGAGCCCTGTGTGCATGGAGCCCATGAGCACGCGGTTCTTGAGCGTGGTGAAGCCCAGGTCCAATGGCTTGAGCAGGTGCGGGTACTTGCTCGCCATGGTGTAGGAATGGATGGATAGATGGATGGATGGATAGATAGAGCGCGGGTGCGGCGTACGGGGGAGGAAGACCAATGGCGAATGGCGAATGGCATGACGGTTCTGGGGGTGCAGAACTGGAAAAGTCGTGAACAATGGCTGAACGGATGCGCCACATGGGAATGATGCTGGGTGGGCGGGTCTGGTGACTACTGATGGGTCTCACATGATCAATGGTTAGTAGCGGATTAGTTATCACAGGGGAAAGGAATAGCGGGACACAGCCAGCAGAGGTGGTTTATTGGTTATGCGTTATATCGAGAAGATGCGGTGTTAGAGTGTGTGGTTAAACGAGGTGTGCCCACGTGATTCACGACAGGATCCTCACGTGCAAAACTCCACCGCCCCTGTGCGCGGTTGAAGCTGCCTGATGATTACACGGATTAGTGGGAAGCTCGCCACGTGTATACACCGTATACTGCCGGATACCAACGTTGCAACAAAACCGGTAATTACACCGGTATCGATCCAAAAATCGGGGGGAGGAGAAAGAGGGAGCAGGGGGAGGGGAGGGGAGCAGCGCCACCCCGTCCGCCTGCCGGCCATGCGCTGGGTGAGCGGCTCCGGTGGCTTCCAGTCAGTAAGAACAGGTCACTCGGATCATATTCGTCGCTACCATCATGTCCAAGGAATTCACGCTCGACGACATCCGCCGCATGGCTGAGAGCGAGCCGGAGAAGCTGGCGCAGGAGTACAAGGCCTCGCGCGTGGCCACGGCCGACATGGCCGACCGCGCGCGCGCGGGCATCGCCGCCCGCACGGCCAACCCACCGACCTCCAAGTTTGGCCAGTGGGCACAGGGCTACGGCCGCCGCTACATCTACACCGGCAGGTGCGTCACTCAGCGCAAGCCTCTCTCCGCTCTCCCCTCCCCCTCACCGTGTTTTTCGTGTGTATATGGTGACTGACTCACTCTGGTCTCTCTGTCTCTCACTCTGCTTTGTTACGGGGGGGGGGGGGGGGGG
>JAADWT010000098.1:0-37610 GCA_023336285.1 Pythium grandisporangium
CCCCATCAATTGTATTGAATCAGCCCGTATATGGACGGTACACACCCATGGTAGTACACTGTGATGTACAGTGTGTGGGTATCCCGTTTGAGAGGGTTGGTGTCTGGACAGTGTGGTGTGGGGCAAGGGGACGGACGGAAACCTTTGGCGCTGAAACGAGAGAGAGAGAGAGAGAGAGAGAGAGAAAGAGGTCGCTTCGGCGACGTGACGGGATGCCACAGACTGACTCTCGTTCAATTGCCAAAAAAAAAAAGGGATGGATCACGAATAGAATCTACCAACTTAGTAGGTGAGCAGTCACGTCAAGCTATAACGTGCCTAGTGTACTGATATACCGGGTTCCCTTTGCACTTGCATCCAACACGTATTAGAGGAGCAAGCGAGTAAGCAGCGTGGCTAGGGGAGAGGATATGTGAGGTGGCTGTATAAGGGTTGCGGGAACCGCGAAGGGAAGAGTGGCCACAATGCCAATGGGTGAATTGACCGTACAGTGTATCGCGTGTTGGTCCAGAACTCACCCGCTGTCAATCTGGTGCCGCTCAGCGCCAAGTGTAATACACTGGTACACTGCGGACCTGTACCTCTACACATGTTCCAGCACACACTCCAGTCCATTTAGACGATATCCATCACTATGGGACTCGAAGAATGGACTGCCACCAGCACCATTCGAAGGATCGGATAGGTACGTTGTGATAACCTGAGCAAAAATCCATCCCAAGTGGATAAGTTTCGAGGGCAACACATATCCAATGCTCGCACTCCTTGAAGGGCTCTTCCAGCGCGCAAATTTTTCCATTGCCCCGCTGGCTGGGGCAAACTCAGCGCCGATCGTACAGTATCAACCGCCTCAAAATCCAGTAAGAGGATGATCCGAGAACAGGCCTCACAATCAGCGTGCACCTACAAATTGATACTATTGTTATATCGAATAGTTATGTAAGTGTATGATCCCAAAAAATGGCAGGTGTGGTCTATGATAATTTCCCTTTAACACAGTAGCCTGATAAACATTATCTTTACAACTATTTCCTTTAATAGTGGGAGGACCGTATCACTGAAGGGAAAAATCAGCGGGGCGATAATTCTTACTGGTATCCATGCGATATAAATTATACCTCCCCTTGGCATCCGAGAACTCATTTCAAACTGCTGCTATTGTGAAAAAATGTGCTGTGTTTCTGTTTCGGGCTGGGTTTGGGTTCAAAAATTGCTGTAACTTATCCGCTCTGACCATTTTCATTTTTTCACCTGCCAGTTTGCCAATTTTGCGTTTTGTAAGAATTGGTGACGATTTTCCGAGTTTTGCTTTCCCATTTCAAATGTCACGTTAGGCTATCATTATTGGTGTGGTCCACAGCGCAATATTCCTGTCTTGAGGTGGCAACTTTTTTCAACCACCGGACAGCGAATTGATCAAGCACACGCCGCAATGGTGAGGCAGGCTGCTGGAAAAGGAAGGCTTGCGGTTGTGAACGCGTATTGTGCTCACGTGTCGCTTTGTTTGTGGAGAAAAGAGTACGAGCAGTAGTGACGAAGATGCATCCATTGCTGAAGAGAAATGGGACGACATGGCGATCGTGCGCGTAAGATACGGAATCGAATTCGTGGCACAAATTGGATCACACGCCATACCTTGCAAGTAATTGACTTCACTTACTCCGTCTTCATGCGAATTGCTGATATCATGCTTGCTACGTAGGCCTTCGAAGATGCGCTGTCCGACCAGAGAACGAAGAAATCTGCTGGTGCGCAATCCAAAGTGACTGCCAAAAAGTCACGATCCAAGCGTAACGCCATTCGATACCAGGCAACGGATCCCGCTACTGTCCCGCCTTCATCCCCATACGATGCGCCAGAGTTACATGGCACACACACACAGCATGGGGCCACGCAACAACACCAATACCCAGTATCTCAGCCAGTGAATTCCGCGGACGACGTGTACCAAGCCGCTTATGCGCAGGCGTATGCGCACTTGCAAGCTCAACTCCAGGCCCCAAATCCATCCCATTTGTTTGCTTCACACACGCATGCACAGGCTTCTGCAGCGTTTAACCACCCGTCACGAGGGCAACAGCACGGAGTATATTCGCCGATGCAACACCATCAACAGCAGCAGCAGCCTTTCTATCCTCCGCCGACACCATCAGCTTCTTCTCCAATTCCACCATTTCCATCGATGTCTGGGTATTCATCCTCACCGTCGTTGTCGGGTGGACAGGATGAACTTTCAAATGTGCTTATGGCCTGGTACCAATCCGGGTACTACACCGGTCGATACCAAGCGCTGCAAGAGATGCGAGGACAGCAGCCACGGTAGATATCTACAGTTATCTATTGGCACTTTGCCAATGCTAGTGAGTACAATTTTGTCGGACGCTTGCGATTTTACTGAATGCTGTGATGAGTATGCATCATCCTGGGCATAAATAAACATCAGCGAGCTCAGTTCGAGAATCGACCATAAGTTTAAATGGATCTGCGTGCGTCATGAGAAATGATCCTTACCTCCACAAGATCTTTAGTTGGCGATCTGAGACTGATTCATGCACCAGCACCTGAAGTTCTTCAGGACTAAAACGCACGTTAGTTTCAGGTATAATCTCAATTCGGATCGATCGACTCGAAGTCGTACCTTTTGATCAGCAAGTCTTCCAATGATAAACGATGGAGTAACGCCTGAGCGCCTACGCTACTCACGACCTGCGTGGTGGTAAGGAATCGTTCCAATTGTGACTCATCATCCAAAAGGTAGGGACGCTCGAACCACATCCGAGGTAAAACGCGGTGATTGTTTAGTGCATCGTCGGCGCACATATCGATGATACTGCGAATGCACCGGCTCGAGCTCGCTGTGGAATTAGTCGTGAAGGTTTGAACGTCGACTTGAAAGTTAGCGAGAGCAGCGTGAAACATGTGAATTGTATCCTCGTTCTGCACTGAAACGTTCGCTTCTTCTTTCCTCAGTTAATTCATTGATCGCAGCAGTACGATAAAAATGCCAGCAACGACAAAACGTCACCTACCAATGATGATCCACAAACGTTGGTACTGAATCTGAGTTGCAGCGAGCTTGTATGTCATCTCTTTCATGTCGCTCTCATCTGCACAACAAACGTGTAACGATGCAAACCCATATAATTTTTTAAACGAGAGCCTAGGTCGGTGTGTACAAATTTGGCAAAACTGAAGACTTACGAGTAAACGTTTCTTCACACAATAAGCAAAGGCCATTCCACTCGTCAATTACCAAGGAAATCGGCGATTGCAAATCTCGCTCGATGACAGAAACTGCAAATTCAGAATGCAATTCGTCCAGGAGTTCATCCTACAAGTACATGCGCCGTATTTATCGTGAAACGCGTATAAAGAACATTCATTGAGCGGATGCGTTTTCCTTACCCGCTCAAGAAACTTCAGTGAGCACACAACTCGAACAGCAGTAAAATTCTTCTCAGAAACCACAGTTTTCCTCCGTTTTCGTCCAGGCTGGCCTGTGGTTCGGATCTCGGCGGGTTCCGATGTGTGCATAATTTGCATACTTGCCAGTACTGCAGCTGGTTGACGGATGGAACTACCGAACTTATGATGTACTTGAAACAGCTCGTTCCAGTGCATTGGTCCGACGGCCCTTTGATAGGCATGTGAGGTTAGAATCCTTGCCATCAGCACGCCGTTTATTTTCTCCACGTTTTCTTCTTTCGCTACATTTGTCAGCATCATGCTACGACAACAACATACGAGTTAGTGAACCCAGGTTGTTTACATCAACAACATAACATTCGCCGTTACCATCAGCGCCGTACATGAGCAAGTGAATCCAGACGGCATGTCTAAATGATGAACAAGTGTCCATCATTTCGTCGTGTGTGAAACTTGACGCGTTAACTGACATCGTTTGAATCTTGGCTTGCAACTGGAAGATAATTGCGGTCACTTTTTCTTGGGTAATGGTCTTAATTGGTGCAACTTTCGATGAGGATTCTACTCGTACAAGCTTGTTCCTCGCCAATGACCATACAGCTGGTCGTGCAAGGCAATCAATTCTTGTAGACAAACTTTCAGGGGTTCGACTCAGCACGGCAGGATTGTCAGTACACGGTGGTTCGACGTCCTTTGTAAACGTCATTTCAGAACGGACGAATGTATCAACGAGATCTTCAGTTGTGATGTCATTATCTTCATCCACGAAACGAACTCTCCGGTGACGGATGATGCCTTCTTCTAGCCGGACGCCACTTTTCTCTGTGGCGAGTTTCGATTCTTGGCTCTGGTCCACGTTCTGAGTTGATGTGTCTGTCTTTTTTTCAACAATCGGATCAATTACTATTGAGTCGGAAGATTGTATATTTCCATTCGGCACGGTAGGAGTCCAATTCTCGTGCGAGTAGTCCGCAATGATTTTCCGAAGTTTGTCTTCGCTCCACAGCGACGGAATATTGATGGTAAGAGCCGTGAGGGATTCAAATGGGGCTCGGATGGATTGGTAAATGGACTGGGCGCCTTCTTCCACCTTGGTATGTGCGCTATCTCGCTTGGCTTCATCGCCTCGAATTATGTCAGGCGCAAGATTCATCTGCCAAATGCCGCTCTGCTCTTCGTACAGCAAATTTGTGGCCACACCAATTCGTTCCGGCATAATGCAGTTGGCCAGCGGAAGAAGCATTGACGTAATATCACATTCCAGAGATGGTGAAACTGGAATCAACAAGAGGCAAGCGGCATTCTTCTTGAGGACGCTTTTGTATACGAGACTGGAGCACGTTTCAAAATTTGCTGGGGCAATTCGCCGCAAAAATCCATCAAAGAGCGCTCGTTTAACGGGCTGATTGTCATGGTTGTCATGTTCGTTTGGTCTAGTCTGCGAAACAGTCACCATCCCAAGATCGCATTTGCAATCGTGCCAAAATTGACTATAGTTCACAGAAGAGATCGTTATGTCAAAGTCGCTCATTGCAGATAGTGAGGCGAACAGTGTGTCCGTGGTTAATGGACATTCTGGGATAGGTGGAGACTGATCGAGAATTTTTTGCTCCATGGTAACCGCCTGCGAAGTGATCACTGCTTGAGCATCCTCCCTGGAGTACCACCGCAGCACGGGCAACTCAAGCAAGGTAGGCCTCGTTTGACCATTTTGCGGCGCATCATTTGTTTCTGGCGTCATTCCAGAGTGATTCCCTGTGCCGACCTCGGGTTTGTCAAAAACCTCATTTGCAACGTTGCTACAGATATGCAGTCAGTGACTGAGTGATGGGAGGGGGGAGGGGGAGGTCGTTATGTTGCAGCTAAGCTTACCTGTCGTACACGAGTAGATCGCCTGGTTGACACTCTTGGGCTAACGGCGACCACGACGTTACCCCACAGAGCACTCGATCACTCTCAACATGTATGTTTCTCACTGCCATGTTCGAAATTGCCGTGTCGTCGGAAACCACATCACCCATACAAGGTACGGCGATACTCACACATGGTTCACCGTCATCCGTCGCGGTAGCTTCATCGATATCCTTTCTGTGGAATGGTGTTGTACTCAATATCTCTTCTGTATTGAGCAATTCGCCACCGCTGTCAGTCACACAATCCCATAGTGTTGGAACCGCATCGTTTTCTAATTCTTCTTCCGTGAATGGGACACCGACGCGTGATCTCCATCCCATTGCTTCCTCCTCGATTCGTGCTACGGCTTGATCCACACGATCAGAATCTTGAGGAATCTCTGTCAACTGACGAATGCTCCGACTGCAATACGATCGCCTCTCCTCTCGAAAGCGAACAAAGTAAGCTACCCGTAGCATCGCGCACGTGCACGCCCGATTTCATTATCGTACCTCCAAGTTAGACAGCCATGTCGTGCATACATTCATGCCATTCCCCGCAACACCATGACACCCCAAACAACAAGAACACGTACCCCTCGCAGTGCTACACGCACCGGTATCATGCACCCGACCCGCATAGAGATCCCCCCATGGCCATATGCACGGGCTTACACTTGCTTCCCCCCTCCTCGTAGCCACCTTTTTCGCATCGTCGCGGTTCATCGTCGTCATTTGCTTTCTCTCGTGCTTCCTCTCTGCTTTTGCGCGCGCGTTTGTGATGGGCAACTTCAACTTCCACGGGCAAACGGTACCGCATCCCACCCGAACAGAAGACTGTAGCCATGTTCGATTTTGGAACTCAAATGGAGGGTGCAAGCAACACCAGTGTTTACAGTTAGGAGCTTCCGAACAGCGAGAATGGGGACATCTGCTGCAGTTCCTCCAGGCTGCGTGCGCGCTCGAGATGCAGGTGCTCAATGCTGACCGTCAAGTCGTCCTCTAGTGCGCTTGCCTGAGCTAGTTCGAGTTTCAAGGTGACCCGCGCCTTCTCAAGCTGGCGCAACTGAAAGTAATGCGAGTCCAGTTCGGTCTTTACGAGCGCAGTCTCAAGCTTGGTGTCGGCGACTTCCTTTTCAAGCTTCTCGATTTCTTTGGTCGCAAGTGGCGCATTAGCTTTGCGGGTTTCGCTCCGCTTGAGAAACCCCAGGAATGGTGAAGTCGGTCGTGATGGAAGGGTCGCCTTCCAGCGTTCCATCTCGACGATCTCCTTCGTGGCTGTATATTTCTCCGAGATCGCCAGATCGCGGTCCTGCAAATGCTTTGCGATCCGTGATTCAAGCAGCGCTATTCGTTCTTGGCTGTCATCTCGCTCGTTTTCCAAAGCGCTTAATCTGTCTTGGATGCCGCCTCGTTCGCGTAGCGCCACCGAGAGCATGTCGGCGACGGATTCGCATTCAGCATCCACCTCCACACGCTGGATGGCTGGGCAGGTACCGCTTGCTGTTGTGGTGTTCGTGTTTGATCCAGTAATGCCTTTTGCTCGCTTCCAGCGAGGCGACAGAGAATTGGTGGGGCCACAAGGAATAAAGGGGAGCTCGCAGTGAGGCGACGCTAGCTCCTCGACGCTGGACGATAGGATCCACCTAACGAATGGCTCAAACTCAGCTAACTTCTCCGTGGGCGGCGATACTGACAGCATTTCTTCTGTCGGCATTGCATCCTTGGTGCCTGACACGTTGAGTACAGCAGGCTTCTTAGTCACGGGGGTTCCATCGCGATAAGGGCCGCTGCTACTGTTGCCCGCATCCCTTGCGAACACTGCATGTGTTGTTGTCGCTGCCACAGATGGCCTGTCTTTCATCATGCCGGTGGTGGATATTCGGATTGCTGGCACGGAGAACTAAAACGAATGGTGGATCCAGACAGCATGACCGGGAGTAGTCGATGGAATGTCGAATGGTGTGAGACGTGCGTATCGTTACCTATATTTGGGCACTGCCAGCAACTACAATGTACCTATGTTAACAATGGCGATCGCCGGGCAGATTGCAGATGGGTGCTACTCACACTACTCGACTCGAGTGCAGTACTTTTCCCCATGCTGTCTTCGCTGTCAAACCTCCTCTATTCACATGCTTCAAGACACAGTCTACCGATACTCCTCACCGCTCGGACTCCTTTCATCGGAATGGTCGTTGTGGGTATTGCGCAAATCATCATCTAACCTTTGGACTTCTTCACGATCAGCAAAATGTTCCTCTTCATCATCCCCCATATCATCACTAGTATCATCTCGATTCGCACCATCCTTGGCAGAATCCTTCTCGTGGTGCTCGCTAAGCAATTGACGCATGGCATTCGCTTCGTCGTAGCGCTTAAGCTTCGAGTACGCAGTCTTCGCCTTTTGTAGAATCGGCTTGCGCCACAAGACACGTTTACGCTCGCCATCCAGTTTCGAAAAGTCTTCAAATAAGTGGATCACTTCTTCGTACCTCTGCAGCTGAAGGTTGCACGTCATACCAATCTCTGTGATTGCGATCCCCAATGGAATATGCTTGTTAAAGCGCAGCGCTCGGATGATATCCGATGCCTTTTCGAAGCTCTCCAACATCCCGGAACGATAATAGAAGGCAACAACACTCTCGAGCGCAACATACTTGATGGAAATGTTTTGATCCAGAGCCAGCACCAGCAACTCATCCACCAAGGCCGCTTCGTTGGAGCGAACAGCTTCCATAATAAGCTCACACACGGTGAATGAATTCCACTGAAAAACGTGTGGGTATTGATCAAAGAATGCCAAGAACGCATCCAATGTGTTCATGTGCTCGTCTTCAATCAATGCACCAAGCAGCAACGGGATGCAGCGGTGGTTCGTGCGGATGCGGTGTGCTTCCATGAGTTCCAACACTCGATACGTCACTTGCATAGCGCGTTCCCCGTACTCTTTGCGGTCCCCCAAACTCTTTCGCAGGAAGAATTTACACACACGAGCTTTCATCGCATTCGTCGTGGCATCTGCATCCATGACATCCTGGATGATTACCATCATGTCATCGATGTATCGCATTTTCCAAAGCGCTTGAAGACAGATCTCGAACCGAAACTCGATAAACGAATTCATTCGAGCATCCGCAGGAAACTGGTAGAACGGCATTACAAGGTGCAGCTCACCACGTTCAGCTGCCACTGTAAGAATTGACGGTACGAACGAGAACGGGATCGAATCTTTTAGATCAGTCACAATCTCGTCGCAGAGCGTCACAATAAGGTCAAAGTGACCCGCTGGGTCGTCCTTCAGCAACGTATTGATCAAATGGAAATAGGCCACCTTGTGTAGTCGCATGTTGCGCTCGCGCGCAATACCGAGCAGCTTGATGGCGTTATCGGAATCCTTCAGGTGACCACATGCCAGAAACACTGCTTCTAAGATCGTCGGCGACAACAGCATATGCTCAGAGAGCGTCGCTGGGTGATCCGGATCCGCGCTTTTTTCAAGCACCGTCGTAAACAGCTTCTCCACTACTTCGGGAAAGCGTTGCTGCTTATTCAGTGCCCTTGCGTAATGTTCGCAAATCACCGTCCAGTGCTTGGCATTCGTGGCGAATTGCGGAAAGACATCGTCCCATAAGAACGCGATCCCCTCAATATCCTTGAATCTCTGCTTTCGCTGCAGCGACGAAAGCAAGCGGTCCAACTGTCGTGTTAGTGCCTTTTGGCGTCGTCGGTTTACTTGATGAGGTGTCTGCGATTCATCTATAGCGCATTCGGTCTCTACGCGGTCTTTCAGCTCGATCAGACACTCCTTCGCGCTGCATCACGGTAACGCATTGCGCAAAGAGCCACATAAGAACACCATTCAATCCTACACTGATTCCAGGAAGGCAGACGCAAACCATGCACGTACCTAACAAGCTCGTCCTGGGTTAGTCCCCCGGCGATCGCTGCATCGGGCATCCAGTCTGGACGCACAGATAGACGGCGAGCAATGGCACCGCTGGAGGTATCCAACGTCTGCGCAAGCGCCATGGCCGTTGCAATGGGCGTCGGAATGGATTTCGGCGCTATTGTCCGATTGAATTCACCTTGCTCGCCCTCCTTTGCCGCTAGAACCGAGCGCAGCTCGTCTGTAATCACGGATTCGTCGCCATCCCGGGGGGTGTTGAGTCGGCTCTTTTCCATTCGAATGCCGTCGCGCTCCTCCTCTTGATCGCGCGTGCCCATCACGGTAAGGCGCTGCACACTACGCGCTGTGCACCTCCCCATTGCCACCTCATGCGGGCGGGCACCACGCAGCGCATACCGCTGCAGCACGCTCAGTAATTGAGTCATCCCCCTGCAAGCGTTCCTCGCCCCCCACTCTCCTCCTCGCGATTCGTGACCGTGGGTGAGTGAGCTGAGTGGCGATGGGAGGAATCCGCCAGCGGCTTCGCGTCACCTTCGTGTCACCACCGTGCCCGACTTTTTTGTAACACATTTGCTGTTATCAACCCGATACATCATCCGTGTTGGCTCGTCCGTGCGCGCCTGGCCGGGTGCCAGTGCCAGTCAGACCCGTACTTAGTGGAAAGAAAAGAAAGAAAGCAGCCATTTTCGGCGCGATCTCTGCAGCGCTGTTTACTGTCAGTCTCACTTGGCAATTGGGCGGGAGCACGAGAGCAATACATACATTCGTCCGGTCCTCACGTGCGGCGGCCAGCGGAGCCGTGTGGGTGGACGAGTGGACAAGTACGGGGAGAGATAACGGACGGACGCGGAGTACCTTCGTACCTTCACGACCATGAGCTGGTTCAAGAACAAGATCAAGATGGTGGCCGCGCGGGCGTCAGACGCACTGGCGCAGGCCGCCGACATCGTGGCGCCCACGCTGTACGAGTCCCGGCTGGAGGAGTTTCACCACCGCTGGATGACCATTGAACGCTTCCTGGAGTCGGTGCTGGAGAAAGACTTGGACCCCGTGGAGCAGCGCCGTCTACTGCTAGAGTCGGCCACACGGGACGCGCTGCAGAAGCTCGTGCTGCTCATCTACGCCGAAGAGAATGCCACAGACCGCGACGAACTCACGCGCGACGCTGCGGGGTTCACAGACTGGCAATCGCCGACACCGCAGCAGCTCTCGGCGCAGTCACCGCAGCAGCAGTGGCAACAACAGCCCTCGCGTGCGTGCCTCGAATATTTATTGGAGCGGCAGCTCATCCCACGGCTCTGCGAGGTGGGACGCCGCGACCATCCGTGCGGGATCATGTCGCTCTCGATGCAGTTTGTGGCGGCACTGCTGAGCCGCGTGAACCACCCGATCCTGCCCACGCGGGAGGTGCATGTCTCGGTTGTGGCGCTCATTCAAGCCGCCACCAAGCGCGAGGTCGACGACCCGATCGTTCGGAAATGCCTAATCACGCTGCTCAATGTGCTATGGAAAAAGTTGCGCGGAGATCCCGTGCAGACCGAGTTTTTCTTTTTGCATGCCGTTGGTGGCCAGGGCAACGTCTCAGACCTCGTGCTCTTCACGGCGCTGCTGCCGCACATGTACAGCAACGGGAAAGTGGGCGAGAAATGCCGCGAGGCCCTCGTGATTGCGGCGGCGATGCATGAAACTGCCCTCTGTCGCTTCGTGCTTCGACTGACCCCATTCTGCCATTACGCCGTGAATGGCGTGATCTCGGCATTTGACGCATTACCAAAGACGTTGCCGGATACCACGGGCAATACAGCAATCGCGACGAGTAGTGGCGATATCGAGGGTGAATTGCTGGTTCTCGCGACCCGACTACGATTTTGCTGCACGCTAGCGATGGTGGGGCGCTTTGAAGTCATGAATCCGGATGAGCATGCATCCGCACCAGGTGAACCAACGTCGATCACGAGCGAGCTGCTGTCCCAGTTTCGAACGCGTTTCTTGCATGGACCGTTGCGTGATGGATTGACCGATACGTCGGAAGCAGTGTCACGCACGTTTACGTTGTATGCAAGGATCATTCTGGAAGATTTGGTGTCGTGCTGCCGCGAACCCGGTGCAAGTCCGTTGCTCGCGATCTACGTTCGCTTCTTGATGCCCCGAACCAGTGAACCAAGTCGCCTCAGAGAATCTGGAGCCCAGCAAATCGCCCCTGAAGTGAGTATGGCCACGGACGTGAAAGAGGCATCGCCTCCAGTATCGACTGGTTCCACGGGTAGTCGGGATGTGCCGGTGGAGTTGATGCACCACATGGATTCACTCTCCAGCTCGTTGAGCGTGGCCACCATGGACCTGTTTACGTGCTTGCTCGAGTTACAAGACGAGGATGTGGATACGTGCCTGCTGGGTGGTGGTGGCAATGTGGTTGGCACTCGTGGCAGGACGGGCACGCGTGACAGTTCATTGAGCCCGCGTCCTCACCAACAGAATGGTGCGATCTGGTTGGCGTCACGCTTCCCAGATTCAGCGGTTGCTGCGAATGCGCACGTGTGGAAGATTCAGGCCTTTGACGTCGCCGAGTCGAGTGATGTCGAGATTCCTGCGAGTGCATCCATCGAGACGGACTCGTCAGAGCATCAGATCGTTTCTCTGTTGTCGTATATCGCTGACGCGGAATACGTGACGTGTCAACGAGCACCCGCGGTGCTTGATGATTGGGAAAGCAGCGAGGATGAAGTCGGCGACGCTGACGAAGACGAGTCCACTGGTGTGGACGATGCTGCGGGGCAAGTGGAGGGTGAAATGGGGCCGTGTGGTGAGCAAAAGCGCGGAAAACGTGAATCCACCACTTCCCCCAGTGCGAGCGCACGTACTGCGGCTACACGCAATGCCACCAAGCCGTTGAAAGAAGCCACGTTGACAATTTCCCTCCCATCATATTCTCCGGTGGTGACAAGGGATTGCGGTAGTACGATCTCAACGGCAAGTATTCGAACATCGTTTGACGGTGATGAGGAATTACCAGTGTTCTTTCGTGTCGTGCTGAATCGCGTGGAGCGTGTACTCGAAAGTTCGTTCCATGAGAATTTGGCACTGTCTGGATTAATTTCCGTCCTGGCTCAGAAGACTCGATGCGCTGATCTGGTGTTTGATGCCACGGAACAGCGCGGTCCGGGGATGAGCGTACGTGCTGTTATGGAAGAAGTGCATGGTGATGCCGTTCGCCGCATTGATCGACTCGCAAATGGAACTCAGCGCGTTACGGAAATTCGCCGCCGACTTATCGAGCAGAACAATGAGCCATCTCTGAATGACCACGAGGGTGAAACTCGGCTGCTATGCGGGTTTGTCGTGCTGGAAGAGATCTTGAAAGAATTGTGCTCGATTTTATTCGCACGAGAACGAGTCAAGTGCCTACCGGTGCGACCGGAGGGTTATTACCTCGAGGCGAAACGTTCGTCAACGAGCTCGATGCCACGCGGATCAACAGGTGAGAAATTGCTATGTGATACTGACTTGGAAGCTCCGGCTCGCGGGTCGTTGGGTGAGGACAATGAGAAGCCTCCGTTAAGTATCGGTCAAGAGTTTGAGCAATTGATCGCCGATGCCGAATCGACGATGGGAAGCCTCTTATCGATCGGCACGGAGAAGGATGAGACGGACGCGTAGTAGTGCTTTCTGAATGCAGTGCAGTGATTAAACGAGTCGGCATCTGTTCCACTCACGCATGTTGTCGCATTAGAAGAGGATATGATAGGAGAGGGGAGGGGATTTGCTCGTCGTAAATTAAATAGAATGGACTTGCTCCTGCTTGACATTTTTGCTCCTATTCAGTGGATATTCACTGCCTCCCTGTTTACCCTGCTGCATCACTGCTTACGCTGTCATCTCAGTGGATACTCTTCTAGCGTTGTCAGCCATGGCTCATCTCATTGTTGCAGAACGATGATGGGCGCCCTTGATCCGTCACACGGTGTGACGGAACCCAGACCTGCGACGTGTGACTCACACGTCGCAGATCTGGGAACGTAAGTGTTGTCCGAAACCATCACTCTGATGATACCCCAAGCAGCAATTTTCGGATCATTTCCTGGCTCTTCGCGGCTTTTGATTGGGTAGCGTCAACATCTTCCAAAATGGAAAATATACCTCTATGATTGATCAGCACCGTACAGCCAACTGTCACCTGGGCGGCTTCAATTTTGTTCACGCATCAACCACCGTTCGAATAGCTTTTTGTTTCCACGCTTCTTCCATGCTGTGAGTGTGCTGGCCAGCATTGCCTTTTTTCTCTTTTTCTTTCGTGGACATCTCCTTTACCTTGGATTTAATACGCTTCTGGCGAAATATTATATTGAACGTTCCCTTTTTCACCCACAAGATATTCGCCACTCAAGTGGTTACTATTGCGCAGGCAACGCCGTCACCTTGATGCATCGACGCAACGCGAAGGGGAATGGGACGGCCATGCTTGTTTCTAGTCAAACGCACGAGCAACGCGTTACCAATCATGTCGCCGACGCGGGGGCTGTAAAAAAAAAGAGACTAAAAGTACTCGAACGCACTCACTGTGCGTTAATAGTATTTGCTACCAAAACAAAATGATACTAAAGTTGGTGGCGGAGTAATTTATCTTGAAGCGACTGGGGGGGAGTGCCAGAGTGTGTGCTTTGCGTGTGTTGGTGGCGTGGTCCGGGGGAAACGTAACTCGTGTAGCGTAAATAACTAAATGAGCGGCTTGCGATTGGACCGCGGGCGTTCCACGGAAACGGCGCCGCCCCTTGCGCTTGTCGCTCGCTGCCAGTCGCCCGCCCGCCCACATCGGCCCACGTGTGCTTGTGCTACTGCCACCCCCAGCTCCCGTCGCTCGGCTCGCTTCTTTCCATCTCCATCACTCACTCTCTCTTGTGTGTGTGTGTGAGGGGGGGGAGTATTCCTCTGTGGATTTCGTGAAAGGAGGGGGGGGGGACGCGGGGTTGGCTTTGCTTCGGCGACTGTGAGCTTATTCGATCACATCCGCATTTCCGCGCTCTTCCAGCCAACGACTTTTGCTCGGTTCTTATCTAGCTCCAGCCAGCACAGTGCGGTGCAGCGCGCATTGAGACAGGAGCCAGCGGTCATTACCAGTCGGTCGAAGAGGTAGCTGCAGCTGCAGTTCGCATCCGTTCACGCCATGAGCTTCCTACGCGCCAGTGATGAGGCGCGCCCGCTGCTCAAGCCTGAGCGTGCGCACTCGGCCGTCAGCGTGCACAACAGCAGCAATTACAACTACCACCAGAGCGACAGCTATAGTCAGAGCTGCAGCCAGAGCCACAACCAGAGCCACAGCAAGAGCCGCAGCAATAGCAATAGCAATAGCTACCACGAGGGCTACGCGACGGCGACACCCACGACCCAGAGTCGAGGCAGCAACTACAGCAGCAGTGGGCGCGTCACCAGACCCACGGGTTCATCCCTTGCGAGCAGCGACGGCAGTGGCGGTGGCGGTGGCAGCGACGGGCGGTGGTCGCTCACGTCACTGCCGCCGCGCACGCCGAAGACACCCGCCTCGTTTGTCATGACGCCACGGTCGCCCTTCGAGACGGGCATCCCCATGATCTTCTCATCCTCGATCCCATCGCCGCGCCCGCACCGCCTCTCGTTTGCGTACACGCGTCACGACCGCTGTCGTGACCTGCATGTATTTTTCACGCTGCTCATGTCGGTCGTGGGTGCCGGTATGCTCTCGGTGCCCTACACATTCCTGCTGGTGCCCTCGTGGGCCGCTGTGACGGGCATCATGGCCGTGGGTGCGTCCATGGCGGCCACATCGTGCGCACTGCTGCATGCACACGTGCAGCTCGCCAAGGAAGAGGAGGCCGTCATGCACGTGGGCGCGGGGCGTCGCTTTAGTTCGTTCCAGTCGATCGCGATCGTGGCCGGCGGCGAGGCCTTTGGATACCTGGTCTCACTGGTCACGGCCATTGGCATCTTTGGTGGTTGTGTGGGCTGTGTGCGCATTGTCAAGGATATTTCGCCCTACCTCGTCTCGGTCTTGTTCACACTTGCTGGTCGTGATGCCACCGTGGTTTCGTCGTCGGGCATGGCCACGTTGGCGTCCTACCTGCTCTGGGCCACGTTCACGGTCGTGGTCTTCCCGTTGTGCCTGTTGCAAAACCTCTCGGGGCTGCGCATCTCGAGCTACTTGGGCTTTGCCTTTTCGGTCTACCTCGTGCTGGCCATTGTATACCGCTCTCTCTTCGCGCTGGAGCCGGACATGGACATGGACCCCACACCCAATGGTGGGCTGGGTGATGGTGTCACTGGTGTTACTGACCCTACTGACCCCACCACCATTGTGACACCCACGCAGACGCTGGCGCAATCACTGCCCACGCTGGTGGCCGGCTCCTCGTTGTCGCGCGTGGCACAGGCCATCTCGATCTACAACTACGCGTTCATGATGCAGCTCAACCTCATCCCGCTGTTTATTCAGTTGCGGGGCAATTTTGCCGACCCGTTGCCCACGTCGGCGCGCAAGATGACGCGCTGCATCATGGGCGTCTCGGTGTGTTGCGTGGCACTGTACACGGCACTGGGCGTGTACGCCAAGCAATTGTATGCCAGCACCGTGCGGGGCAATATCCTGCTCAACCTTGAGGGCGACCCAGTGATGGCCATCCCACTCGTGGCCGTGTTCCTGACCGTGGTGCTCTCGTTCCCGCTGCTGTTCCACCCATTGCGCGCCGTGGTGGAGGAGCTCGTGTTTACCTCTCATGAGCCCGTGCTTTCGTTCTCGACGCGGGTCGCCACCACGACCGTGCTCTTACTCTCGCAGCTCTTGCTCGCGATTGGTGTGCCCGGAGTGGAAGTCGTGTTTGCCTTTACGGGTGCCACGTCGTGCCTGTTGATCTGCTTTGTGATTCCTTCCGTGCTCTTCCTTCGACTGTACCCGTGGCGCATGCTGGGGCGACGTGGGGGGTTGCTGATTGCGTTGCTGGCCATCATCGTGCTGTGCTTCACGGTCATTGGCGCACGAGCCGTATGGGCATTGCTGCTGGAGCAGTGAGGCGATGAGGTGATGGGGGTGTTTCGTCGAAACTCTGGACTGACTGCGGATGCCATTGGATTGCATGAGCAGGAACGTACCCCACTTGTCAGTACTGCTTTTGTCCTCATCCTCAGGTAGTCTGGTTGCCACGCCATCCCACCTTGACCTTCATAGACCTCCATTCTCTTTATTTCCACCCGATCGTAGCACACGATAGCAACACAGGATACCCCATGTGACAAGGAGTTATGCTACGATACACGACCCTGCCAGGACACACCCCACCAACCCACAGGCATCACACAAGACGAAGCGGCGGCTGCAGTTGCGATATTGCAATACTGCAATGGCAATGGCAATGGCAATGGCAATGGCAATGCCCCGCCGCCGTACAATAAGGAGAGAATCCCGAAACAAGAAAGTCGTGTTATCTGTTTTCGTTGTTGTTGTTTCATAGCTGGCGTTGTCTTTGTGAGGGCAAGAAGGAACCTACTCGGTCTTGACATCGGCCTCGCCTTCAAACGCGTCCGCAGTCACAACGTGCGCCACAGGCTCTGTCTTGATCAGCTCGGCATCAAACTGCGGGTCACTGACGCGGTCCTTTTCATCGCCATCACCAGCAGCTGCTGTGATGGCTTCACCACGACGGCTGCCACCAATATCTCTCTGCGGAGCGCTCTCATCATCGCTGAGTGTCTTTCGAGGCAAACCACCCGAGTACACGTGATCACCACCAGTAGTTGCTCCGGGTTCCGCTCGTCGGTGGTCCTCGTCATCTTCCGGGCTGGGCAAATTGTAGACAGCGTACAGCACCAGCAGTGCAATCGCCTCGAGGAAGACAAAGTTGAGGATCACAAGCACGGCCGTGGGGAGGGCCCAATGGTACATGAGGTAGCGCACACCCGAGAGCTGCGCCAGGATCGTTAGCTTGGCCGTGTACACCTGCAGCTCTGGGTGGTTGAGCGCCACCACAACCTCGGTCAATGCATGCGAGCGGCTCTCCGTATAGCCATTGATCGCGGTGACCAGGAACGACTGCGTCGGCTCGCTGACGCGCAGCGCGTAGGGCACCAACCAGAGGGCGATTCGCGCCCATTCCACCAGCGGATGCGCGTCTCGCACCAGTAGTGGCCGCGCACTGGATGCGAGTTGCAAGCCGTCGGCGCTACGTAGTGTCGTATTCAGCATGAACATGCCGATCGCGCGGTTCACGTCCGACTCGGGCACTTGCAGCTCCACAAACACGTCGTAGGTCATCCCGGCCACGAGTACATGCGACTGCGTGTCCCCCTTTTGACGGGCACTCTGTGGTACGCGCTCCGTTTGCTCACCGGCGATCTCGGGCGATACCTGCCATTGGTGGGTCGTATCCACGAGCTGCATGTGCGCGGTGGGCAGTGAGACGAAGACTTGCGAATCGCGCACGGTCTGCACGCCAGTGAGCGCCGCGTGGGTGCCATAATCGAAATGGATCTCCTGCTCATGCAGACGGGATGGCATGACCAGCCAGTAGAGCGCGGCATACAGCGCTGTAGCTGTGAGCACGAGCACGGTGAGCACCACGGCCACCTGGCTCGCGCGCAGCGTCCAGCGCAGCAGCGTGCGCGCGTGGCCCTTGGCTGAGAGCAGCAGCTCCTCACGGAGCTCACGGCGCGCCTCTTCATCCTCGCGTGAGGAGCTCACGAACTGCGCCGGCAGCGGCAGCAGCGCGCGCGCCACGTTCATCGCCGACATGGCCATGGTCATGGACATGCTCCACGGACGGATGGCTATTGATGAGCTCTTGGGTTCAGCCCCTAGCTCGCTTGTTGGGTCTGTCGTCTGTCTTTCTCACGTGAAGAACGTTTTGTTTGTAACTGGGATTTCGGATGTGACGTGACTACTGGCAGATGTTCGAATTTACTGCTAATGCACCGGTTTTTGTGGTGTGTTGGACAGGACGGAAGGTTGGTTGCATCACAAGGTGTGACCTGCTGACGTCGACAGGCTTGGAAATACCTGCGGAAATACATACTTCTGGTTACTTGTTATGTGATCGTCGTCCTTTGTGTGTGTGTGCGCTTCAAAAACTTGTGTGCGATGTGGGTGGGTGATCAGTGATCGACGTGGCGGCGTGAATACACCATGGCAAAACAGCATGAATACGCCATGACGAAACACCGTTTCCAACTGGATTCCCAATGTCCGTCCATTTGTGATACTGGAAATTCGGAGGTCACGTAACGTGAATTTACCACGCCACTGATATCAATCAGGCCGTCGAAAATTCCAGTAATATCCGTAACTTCCGATAGCATGTCCGCGGTCGGCCAGCATCACGCCTCCATCCCATGCCTCAGGCTGTGGTGGGAGGGATCAACTTTCTCACGCGCTCTCAAGCGATCGACTCGCAACAAGTGCCGTCGTGGCGGCTTGCCCGTTTCCAGCAGGCTGGGAAGCCAGCGAAGCCTTCTGGGCTGTAAACGGACGATTCCCTCTATAACTCTATATCACTTCAATGAATAGTCGGGTGAGATTGCTTTTTTTTTCTTTTCTGGTGTGTGTGTGCGGCGGAGTGTGTGCGCCTGTGTGCGGCTGCCGCGCCGTCTCGCGGCGTCTCTGTACCCAGGTGGCGTGTAGTTCAATCACCACGGTACAGCCTTCACAGATACACACTCAAAGTGGCCGGTCTTCCATAAAAGCCCATTCTTCGGCCGTTGTACTACTGAACCGAGCGATTGGCAGAGGCAGACTATCCGCATCGTCATCCCGATTCCCATCGCCATCGCCATGCTGGCGCAGTTTGGGATTGACCTCGAGATGCACTCGCTGGTGAAGAGCGTGGTGCGCGGCTACCGCCGCCTGGCCGCGCAGGTCGTGGCCGTGCCCTGCTGCCCGATCTGCCTCGATTCACTGCCCGTCATTGGGCTGCCCGAGGCCACGGAGACCACGACGGAGACCCACGTCAAGCTGGCCTGCCGCCACAAGTTTTGCACGACCTGCATCTTGCCCTACATTGAGATGAAAATCAAGGCGCGCCAGGTGGAAGAAGGTGCGTGCGCGATCAGTGCCTGGCCTGTTTTGCCGTGCTGTCAACTGCCCCCCCCACCGCCGCTCGGACTAATAACTGACGCGTTCTTCTCTTTTTCGTCTTTGCTCTGTGTCGATGGTGATGAATGATGAATGATGACAACCTCATAGACCAGTTGGTGTGTCCCGTGGTGGAATGCAAGGCCTGTATGAAAGAGCGTGACCTCCTGCGTGTAGGAGGGGCCACGCTCGTGCAAAACTACCGGCAAACGCTCAAGCGCGTGCGGGTACGTTGTCTGGCATCTACCTGTTCGTCTTCATACCCACGCTACAGTTGAGCTAGGAGCGGATGATGGGGCACGGAACCAAGGCACTGACTGTGTTATAATAATGGTGGGTTTTGTGCTTGGCGAACACTTAGGATGAGAAGAATCCCAGTGCGCGCTGGTGCCCACGCCCTGGGTGTGGAGAACTGATCATTTGCGAATCGGATGGCAATTTCACCTGCCCGACATGTCAGGCGGAAGGCTGCTTCCGCTGCCGCGGGTATGCGCATCTCCTATGGTTTTGCCAGGGCGCCGAGGAGGACCCATCGTACCAGGCGTGGGAACGATCGGTTGGCGAGCGCCGCGCCGTGCGCGCCTGTCCGCAATGCAACATGCGCATCTGGAAGGCTGAAGGCTGCAACCATATGACGTGCTCGCACTGCCGCTACGAGTATTGCTGGGTCTGTGAGAGCAAGTGGGAGGCCAGCCATTACTCGTGTTACGAGCTCCCGTTCCTGAGCGGAACTTACGCTGGCCGACAGGTGCAGCGCATGTTTGGGTACTCGGCCATCATGTTCATCGTCGTGGTGATCTCAGTCTATGGCTTTGCGCTATTTGCTGGCGGGTATGTTCTGTTCTGCGTTACGATGAATGCCATTCAGCGCCATCGGAACTACCGCGCGCGGCGACCACGGGCCCAGCTTGCCCACGCTGCCACCTGAATGGGTGCCGTGGGTCCACTATAATTTACTACAGTCAGGGGGTAGCATGGAAGCACAGGCTCATAGAGCGCGTGCCTCCAGACGAGATGCTTTATTCTCATCTGCGGAGAAGTGCTTTTCGTCGCGTTAATTTATTTGAAACAAAGATTGATATTAATATCTAATAGCAAATGCCTTCTTTGACCGCGAAAGGTATTTTAACTCTTCGTTATTAATTTCGTATCGGTGTCCACGTGGTCGTCGTAAAAGATTTTTACAAATCGAATATTTCGCCCGAATAGTCCCGTGAAAAACACCCGAATTATATTGCTCGCAGACTTCCTCGACCATCGAACGCCAAGCGCTCTTCATCAGCGCTGGAGCGGCTACGTGCTCGTCCGCACAGGTAGATCGACTGTCTACTTGTTCTCTCTCTTTGTGGGCTCGCATGTCGTGTAGCAGCAATCAACGCAGCCACGGCCACGCACACGCCACCGCCAGCGCCAGCGCGGAGCCAGCAACAGTGCCAGTGATGGCGATGGCGAGGGTGCGCACGTGCTGTGTGACTGGTTCACGCACTACGACATGAAGCTGGACGCGTGTATGCTCTTCCTGCCAGGCGAGCTGGCGACACCACCGCCATCACTACTGTCGCTGCCAAGCGCTAGTCGCCAAGCAACGAAACCACTATTATAATACCAGTAGCATCGCCACCGCTTCCATCGTGTGCTACAGCAGCCAGACGCTTTATTCGTACCGAGACTACAGAGAATGGGAATGCCAAAGTCGCTGCTGACACGGAAGATGAGGAGATGGATACAGAGAAGGTCTCGGGCGAGTGGTGTCGATCCCGCTGTTTATGGATCTTTTTCGCGTGCAGTTGGGTGACTGGCGCATGGGGAACTTGGTTACAGTCATTTTTATCATTTGTGCTGTTAGATTCCACAAGGACTGCTCTGTGGGATATGCATATTTGTTGCCTCACAACTTTTTTTTTTTTTTTTTGAGTTTGTTCTTCGATATGCAGCAGGATGCGCTGGGTGCGGACCTGCTCCCCTTCCGTCATATTCAGGAGCGGCACACGCACACGCTGGAGTCTGCGGTTTCATACCGCGCGGTTATAGCAATGATCAGCTGCAGCAAGCAGCTGTCGTTGGCCATCCATTGTGAGTCCTGGTGACAACCCCCGTAATGCGGCCCTTGACATTGAAGAGCCCGCATCCAGGGTTAGCACAAACGGAGGTGCAGGAGCCGCCAGACTTTTCGTTATCGGTAATGGTGTCCCATCTATACATCCCTTTGTGAAAGGTACATCCCTCGCCAGCGCACATCCAATGCGCGTTTGCAATAGCGCCTCCTATCCCGAGAAAATCAGACGTAGGCGGTGGACAATTCACTTTTTGATGTTCATGCCCTTGCCACTTATGTCCCGCTCCCGCACAGCACGGACAAACAAACGGGTTGCCGTTGCTGCACTTCACCTTCTTGGGAAACACAAAGTCACAAACGCTGCATTCCATAGGGACGGTGCAGTCAAACTCGCAATAGAAGTCGCCGTGTTGTTGTCGGTGGCGAGTACAATATAAGTGGTGTTTGGGACACGTTTGTGGGCAGTGATGACACTTTTGCTCCTCTTCGCATCGGAGCACACCACATCCACGAGTGCACTGCAGCATTGTATCACACTGGTGCATTTTCTTGTCGGCGCCTTCATGGGCAACGTTTCCCAAGGTGCACTCGCGTCGATTTGGACAGGAACAGAGGGCAGTACATTTTTTAAGCTTCTGGTAGAATTCCATGTCGAGAAACGTCGAAAGTGTACTCGCATAGGTGTCGATCATGGCCTTTGGTACTCCATCGATAACTTCTAGTGCGCGTTTAGCCTTGTCGTGAAGCTGAGTGAATTCTTCTCGAGAGAGGAAGTCCCCAGACTGACAAATAGTGCGGAACATCGCCTTTTGTGCTTCAATGGTGGCCTCGCATATCTCCTTGTAAGTCGCCGTAATCATTCTGTCCAAATACAGTGTCCCAGTCGCAGTGTTGATATTGTCGGTAATCTTCTCCATAGTCTTGAGAATGGTGTCAAGTCGGAGCGAGTTGGTCTGCATTCGGTCGATGATAGCACGCAGATTACTGACCGCACCATCGTAGGTATCTGGGGATTTGTGCAGGTCGGGAATCAGAACGCACTCGATACCACCCGGAAAGAAATCTTGCAGACCTTCTTCACGCATCATGTTCTTGAAACACGGCACAGTCATGGGGTCACTGGCATCGCCTATATACTTGTTGTAGACCAAAATCAATCGACGATTACCGCGGTCACCCGTCTTAAACTTCCCTGCCGCCATTAGGATAACTTCCAATAGTTCACTGCAACCATTGGGGTCCGAGAAAACGTAGATGACAGGATTGCACATGGCAACGACAATCACCATAAGCGCTGCCTCAAGGTTCAGTCGGTAGGACTTCACCAAGGCGAAATGTTGACGGGACGCTTGCCCGACCGTCTCGACCTGCGTGGACAGGTCATTGCGTTTATCTTCGCTGGCTGCCCCTTCGCTGTCGAACACAGCCCTGCCTTTTTTCACAAAAAGCTGAATGCCATTCGTCGTGTGTGTGTCAGACGAGTCCCCGGTAAGCGCTTCCACATCGTACAGCGCATTCATCAGCGTGCTTTTCCCGACTTTCTGACGGCCAACGACCCCCACTCGTTCCAGTTGCTGCTCCTGATCCTCAACCAATTCAAGAATCGACTTGTTAAAGACAACGTGTCCTGCGGCAATGCCAAATAGTTTGTTGGTATCTTGATAGGCTTGGATTTCCGACACCGTGATCTCATTTTCTTGGACAACATCTCCACCCGTCTTGGTCGCCTTCATCGTTTCTGCCATCGCTGCTCAGTCGTCTCTCAGTGGCTCTTCGCAGTCGAATATTGCTCCTTCTCGTCTGAATTGCCTGGATACCTCACTCGTTGGACGCAACTTGTGAAGTGAGGAAGACAAGAACTACTTCTCCACCTCTAAAACAACCACGTCATGATATTTAGTCGCTGCCAGGTCGAAGCGCGGTGATAAACAAGGATTTTCGAACGCTTGTTGTAGTGAAGAACACGTGATTTAAATGAGGTGTTCAGTAACTGGTGTATCATTCCATAGGTCTCAGACCAGACAAGGCTCCACCACAACAACCATGGCACGATATTTACTTGCTGTCAGGTCGAAGTGCTGACAGCAGGGATTTCTGAACGCTTGCTGTAGTGAAGAACACGTGATTTAAATGAGCTGTCCAGCAATTGGTGTATCGCTCCATGGTTTTGGGAGCACGCAAGGATCCTCCACAATATACATGCCACGATATTTACTTGCTGTCAGGTCAAAGCGCTGACGGCAAGGATTTCTGAACGCTTGTTGTAGTGTAGAACATCTGATTTAGATGAGGTGTTCAGCAATTGGTGTATCGTTCCAGTAGGAGCAGACAAGGCTCCTCCACACGATACTGACTGGGGTGCCTGCGTCTGCCCATTTTTAAGGTCACCAGGGCCACACTTAGCGATGGGTAACGTGATTCAAGTTTGGATGTGCTGCTACTGACACACTGACACACGGGCCAGCTCTCAGATAGGGCAGTACGTTTGGGTACAGATTCGGACCGAAAGATATGACAGCCAAAAAGATATGGCACTTGGCAAAAAAATACAAATTCCTAGATATGAGAGTTCTGGAGAGAATAGTTAGATGCCAAGATTGAGGTGTCATATCTTTCGGTCCGAATCTGTACCCAAACTTACTGCAAACATATCCATGCAATCGATCAGTGAACTCCGTGTACCTACAAGCTCCACCCAAGATTATCGTCCCAGTGAGCGGTTCGAAAACGCACGCTAGGATGTCGGGCGCCTCAGTATCACAGTCGCGTTGCTCGCTATGGCATAGCGAGCAATGCCAGGGATGGTGCCGCTTACTATTCAATAATTTTTGCTCCGTACTGTGGTTTTTCAAGCTTGGGATTTGGATTGATCTCGAAATGCACTCGCTGGTGAAAAACGTGGTGCGTGGCTACTGCAGCCTGGCTGCGCAGGTCGTGACCGTGCCCTGCTGCCCGAACTGCCTCGATTCGCTGCCCGAAATCGGGCTGCCAGTACTCAAAACATGAGCTGCACCGGTCGGCCATCGTACGTCCCGCTCAGGAACGGGAGCTCGTACCGTGAGTAGTGGTTGGCCTCCCACTTGCTCTTCCAGACCCAGCAATACTCGTATTAGCGGGCGAACATGTCATGCGCATGTTGCACTAATATTCGCCAAGTACAAGGTGGCCGAGTAGTGTACTCGGCCAGCATGGTCATCGTCGTGGTGATCTCCGTCTATCGGAATAAAAGAATATACATTAAAACACGGGTTTACTTTCATTTTGGTATTTGTGGTGTATTCAACAATTTTCTGGGTTTTCGGAAAGAGTTCGTCCTTTTTTGTGTTAAAAACACAAAATTAAAAAAACCGTTGCAGTATCGGTCGGTCCATGGGATTATCGTAAAAGACTTTTACAAATCCAATATTTATGTTCCGCCCGCATGAAAAACACCCATACGATACTGGTTCACACCACAGGGCAGTCAGAAACCCTTTTCCATCACAAGCGTCACTCCTCTTCCTCTCGCGCCAACCCCACCCAACAAACAGTGAAAGAGCGAACCCCGCGCATTCGTCGCTACAGCTTCCTCGATCATCGAACCGCCAAGCGCTCTGCATCAGCGCCACAGTGGCTACGTGCTCGTCCTCTCTTTCTCTCTCTCTGTGGCTGTGTGGTCGCTGTACCAGCGGGCGCTCGCAGCTTCCGTGTCCTCGCTTCACTCGTGTGGACCAACCAGCGCATGGAACGCCCATGGCGCATGTGATCACCAAGGATCCCTTTGGGTTTGTAGGCTCGCATGTCGTGCAGCGCCGATCAACGCGGCCACGACCACGGCCACGGGCACGCACGCGCCGTCGGCAGCGCGGAGCGAGCAGTGGCGACGGCGAGGGGGAGCACGTGCTGCATGGCTGGCTCACGCGCTACGACATGAAGCTGGACGCGTACACGCTCTTCCTCCCAGGCGAGCTGGCGACAGAGCCGCTGCCGCGCGCTGGTGGCCAGGCAACGGCCGCCACGAGCACCACTACGAGCACCGCCTCCATCGTGCGCTACAGCAGCCAGACGCTGCATTCGCGCGGGGAAGTGATGAAGTTTATTTCAAGCGCCGATTTCCAGCTGCGGCGCGAGCCAGAGGAGGGCATGCCACCACCCCTGGAGGACCACACGAGTCGCTTCATGGGCGCGTACGTGAACAAGACATACGTGACGCGGCTCGCGCGGCAACGTGCCCGCGCCGAGGCCGCCGAGAATGGCGAGGGCGACGATGAGGACGAGGATGAAGATGAAGACGAGGAGATGGCGATGGCGATGGATGCAGAGGAGGGGGTGGGTCGTGTCGTGGCGTTCCTGCCCTTTGCCGATCGCTTCCATGTGCAGTTTAACGATGGGTCGACCATGGACGTGAGTCAAGAGGATGTCATCGACAACCTACTGGCTCGGGTGCGTGCTCTAGAGGACATGCAGTCACGTGGTGCTGTAGGGACGACAGCTGTCGCTGGTGCTACGAGCGGTGGGGGGGCATCCATAACCCGGAAGCGACGGCGAGCCGAGTCATGGAGCAATGCGGATGACGGTGCGTCAGTACACGAAGATGACGACGAGACGGAGGATGAGGCGACGGGGAACGAGGACGATGAGCATCCCCACCAACTGGAGAAACAATTCCGGGGCGTACGGGTCAAAGCGGAGCCAGTGGCGTCCGTGGGGGGCAATGACACGGCAGCACGCGGGCGAGAGGAGGCTGGGGGAAGTATAGGGAGTGACGATGAGCCGATGGCGATTCACGCCGCGCACGAGTATGATGACACACCGTTGGGCACAACCCCCATCGTGGTGGACCCTCCGGTGGTGGCGGTGGTCAAGAAGGAAACATCAGCGGAGACGCCCATCGAAGTGGACGTTGACGGGGATGATGATGAGCCCATGGAGGACCTCATCCCACTGGATGACGACGAAGGCAGCGCCCACGTCAATGCGGATGGTTGTGACGATTACGGCGATAATGCCCGTGTTCAAGCCCTGCGGTCCATGAACAAGGGCTTACCCCGTGCCAATACCTCGACTACCCATCCAGATATCTCAATCATCTCGCTTTTGGAGGACGAGGGCACCACCACACCTTCTCGCGCCAATCGGTTGCATGCGTCACCATCACCACCATCACCATCGCCGTCCTCCATGACCGCTCGACCATCAGGGTTTTACGTCGTCGATGCGACCCCACCGGCCGCGGTGGCACCGATGGAAAAGCGCACGCTTGCCTTTGAGTGGCTTCGCTCGCAACTACAGAAACTCTTGGAGGCCGATGAGTTGCATGATCAATTGTCCCGCGCCGCCGCCACCACGACGCTACTCTCCGCCCTGCTCAGTGACCATGACATCAAGGCACGCGATGCCGTGCGCCGCTTTGTTGATACGGGCGGCTTTGTCGCGATCAACCACATCTTGACCAAGTACTTGACTGATCGCCTGCACACGAGCGCGGAATGCTACACACGCGTGTTGTTTTTACTCAAGGTGGTGGCCATGCTGCCGACACCCAGTCAGCGACAGGTGGTCGAGTCCAAGATTGGCAAGGCCATTGGCCGCCTCATCAAATCCAGGCGCACGGACCAGGAACCTGATGCCTTGATGCCGCGGTGCATCCCACAGCTAGCGAAATGGGTCAAGAACAAGTGGCTGGCCAACATGAAGCGAGACGGCACTGGAACCGAGGCCACGACTGCTACTCGGTCATCCACGCAGACGCCACAGCGCGCAGGTCAACCACCACAACGTCGCTCGGGTGGCGCGCCCTTTACGCCATCGTTTGCGTCTCGCCAACAACAACAGCAAGACACGGAACCGATCCCGCGGATACCCAAGCGGACAACGACGGCAGCAGGGACCAAGTCCAGTCTCAAGCCCGATTGGATGCGTCAAACGGAGGCGCTGCAGCGATCGCGATTCAGGGCGGGCTCGGATGCGCGCGCCGAGTTTGAGCACTACAAACAGAACCATCGGTCGTCCTCAGCGGCTAGCAATGCCTCGGGACGCGCTGCTGCTGCTGCTGCTGGTGCTGCTGCTGCAGGTGATACAGCGGCCTCCTCTACCTTCACCTCTACAACCCCGCCCGTTGCCTCGCGTGGAAGGAACGCTCCTCCTCTACGCGAGAACGATATTCCCGGTGGCTTGCGTGGCGTGTTTGGTCGTTCACAACGACTGGGCTTTGGCGCAAAGTGGAGTGTGTGTGAGTTTTTCAAGGATACCCCGCCTGTGGCCGTTCGTCGCTTCACGAGCGGGTCGGTCGGGTCCGCGTCAAGCGGTGGCCTGCCGCGCCCAGCACGGACCATACGACCGAAGCGCCCCATCCTGAAGCGTATGAGCAGGTACCAGGGCGATCTGAACAAGTACACGTAGCTTCTGTTAGGATTTTCCCCCCTATGTCCTGATGGGGGGCGAACGCTGGATGGAGAGGGAAGCGAGTGAGTGCGGTGTTCAATTCGTATGAATGTCACGGGCCTTGAAGGAGTCATGTGCTACTACACTACTCCGCGGTCAATAAATTAATGAGCCAACTCATCCTCCATCTACTACTGTAGCAAGAATTGATGATGTGCAGATGGATTGATTCAGCGATGATATCACCCTCCCGATGAGAGCCACCCCCGACCTGTGAGGGTGGTATTTCGTCATGATGCAGGGTGTCTCGTCCTGCGTAGTAGTCCAATCTGCAGAGTCCGCGGATCATGACCAAGGGCTTTGAAATATGATTACGGAAAAATAAAGCCCTCCCTGCTATAATACCGCACACACGCTCACGACCCCCACCGCCTTGCTCATCATCCTTCTCTTTTCCTGAGATTACTGTGCTTACGCTGGAGCAGCTGCCCCCCAGGACTCGCGCAAGTACCCGATAATATCCTACACATCCGTTCCCACAGCATATACGCATACACATACACACGTTAGCCACGTCTTCTCCTCGCTTCCAGAAAGGGTCATCCGTCAGTGACCATACCTTGACGTAGGCGTCTCGTTGCTTCACCGGCAGGTTCACCAACACGGCCTGTGCACGAAGCGATGCCTCGAGTTTGTCCAACTTGGATATGTGGGGCTTCCACCACTCGTTTAGCGCAGTGCGACGATCAAACGTGCGATAGTAATCAATCAGCGTGATTGCCTGCTCGGTGCAGCCATACACGCCCTGCGGGTATGAGTTTCGGAGCGATGCCAGATACGCTTCGGCATCCTGCGGTGACTCCTCGGTCTGCGCTTCAGATTCGGTAGGTTTCGTTTCCATAGCGGACAAGGGTGACACTGCCACAGAAGCTTGTGGTCGAGAGGAGTTGACCTGCTTTGTCAAGTTCTTCTTATCGTCAAGCAACTCGAGGCGAGAAATCGATGAACGATAGTGTTCTACCTTTCTGTCGGCACCAAACAGTGGCATCGTCTCACGTTGAGGTGATGGAAGTGGGAGAACCATTGTTGACACTGCAGGAACCGCAATCTTCACCAGATTTTCACGCTTACCCACCGTCGCGTTCGTCGCCACGGAGGACGTTCCCTTGGTCGACACCTCCTCGGTCAACTCTGTCTTCTCGTCCTTGACCATGTCACTTGAAACGTCGGCCAGCTCCGCAGCGAGCCGTGCATTTGAACTGGGTTCTGAAATCCCTTCTTGCTTGATTGTCTCTTTCTCAGCCGAGTCGGACGCAACCACATGAGTCAGCATCTCATTGACCTCCAGTGCAACCGGGTCTTCCTTCATAGCGTCACCCACGATGGTATTTGCATTTGGGTTGTGGGTACGCGTGGTCGTATTTTCGGCAGGTTTTTCCTTTGCTTGTTTCAACACCTCACCACGCGTGTCTTTCATCTTCTGGTTTATCGTCGACCCTTGTTCCACATTGATTTCGACACTGGACGGCGTTGTCTCTTGCTCCATCTTAATATCCCCCTCAGTTGTGAGCGGCGTTGTGCCATCTTCGAGACGATCCTCCTTAGTATTATTACCCACAGTGGTGGGCATCACCACATCTCCATCCGCATCAGTCGACTCTTCCAGAACTTCGATACAATCCCACCCAGCGTCAGCGACATCGGCATACTGCTGTTCCTTTTGATCAAGCATGGGTGCTGGCTTTATGGATGGCGAGCGAGCCACCGGGGCTGGAAGCGCCTGCCGTTCCACATGGGTAGTATTATCATGCCACCGGTCAACCAGGGGCATATGGAGACCACTAAAGAATGCGATATCATCCATTGCACCAGCACCGCTGTTGTGGCCCTCTCCAAGTGAAACTGCACGAGTGCTAGAATCTACCGATGACTTGCCCGTGGACCAGCCATCATCACCACTCGTCATTGGCAAATTAGTCGTCACGGGCGTGTCCGTTGACGATGCCACCACATGAGTTGCAAGCTTGCGCATTGTTAGCGATGGCTTACGATTCCGTCGTCGGCCGCCGCTACCACTCGAGCTTGCACTACCACCCACAGGTGCCGAGCCTGCCGATGGAACCGACTCAACATCTACGACAAGCGGCTGGAGCTCCGGTCTAGGTGGTACTGACACATCCGTCGCATTACTGACTTGTTCATGATTACCATCGCGTGTAGGATAAACGGGAGACTCATCTTGCTCCTGCTGGTCGGTTGAGGAAGTGTCTGGTACTGTAAGGCCTTGCTCGCTTGCCTCTTTGGCTTGAATATCTTCGATGTAACGAGCTGGTTCTTCCTCGTTCGGCTGGGCCACCACAGATGCGGTTTCCGCCGAGGTCACCACATCCTCACTGGTGATCTGTGCTGCCACCGGGGTGATTGCCTCGGTATCTTGCGCTTGAATGACCTGCTCTGGCAGCGAGCAGGGCTGTGATACTGGTTGTTTGTCCGCAATAATCTCCACACCGGCGAACGGATCATCCTCTGGGCGGGGCTGAGACAGCGAGGACGACGAATCCGCGACAACCGTCTCCGACTCTTGACTCGGACTGGAATCAGCCACCATCTCACCCACGACCACATCCATAGACGCTAGAGATTGAACGTCACCGATGAGTCCAACCACAGCAGTTTTCGCGGGGTCTTCTTCTTCCCCCTGGCAAAGGTCAATGGTCTCGACGGATGCACCATCACCACCTGTCCGTTTGACAAATTTCCCACGACTACGGATTCGCCCCTTTGCCCTGCCAGGGTTACTCCCCACAGAATTAATTCGCGGACGACCTCGTGACTTTTTCACCGCCACCACGTCATCTCCATCACGCGTTGCTGCCTTCGCATCCGATTTCCGCTTCCGTGCGCTTCCAGTTGGTGCGCTTGTGGTCTTCCCCGCCTTTGCCTTAGCGGTCTCCATCGGTAGGGGATCCACGTCAAACGACGGGTGTGCATCCGTCGGCTCCAATTCATTGGCCTTCACTGGAACATGACCACCATGCGTATCCCCATACAACGCCCAGAAGACCTGCGGATACATGGTAACGGACCGCGTGTACGTGCGATGCTCGTCCTCCACCACGGATCGATACTGGCGTTGCATCGGCTTAAGCTCATAGGGCATCTGCACCTCTCGTCGAGACGAACTACTGGCACGTTCACTACGCACATGAAAGTATCGAAACAGGCTGACGGGGGTATCACGTCTTGTATCGTACGTACCCACAATGAGACCCACAAAGGGTTCCGAGACATGCCACTGAGGGGTCGATGTCTCGGGCGTGGGGTCGGGCAGACGTTGTCGACGCTGGAAGAGCGACTGGTAACTGCCCTGGTTCTCGATATCACGAATCGATGGGTCGGGTGCAAACGCTGGGTGTGAATGATACCAGCCCACGACTTCCAGACGAGCACGTAGGATGATCTCACGCAGCTCAATCTCCGAGCCCGGGTCCATCTCCACATCCGTCGAGCCATCGTCGCCATCAATCACCAGGGACCGGCACGGGAACGCCGCCTGAATGAAAAGCGACCGCGTGTCGGCATCCCAGCGCCCACCCAAAAAGCCAATGACCTCACAGGTCGCCAGGTGAGCGTGTAAATCACACACAAACGAGGCATCGGGGTGCACGTAGACGCGGAACGGTGGGGTTGGCTGCTGTGACGAAGAGGAAGCACCACGCGAGGTCAAACCACCATTGCTACCACCACTGGCTGGGTCGGACAAGGCGGTACCGTGGGTCGTCGTATTAAACGGTACTTCAGACGGATACGACTCGCACTGCACCATAGTGTGCGGGTCAAGATTGCCCATAAGCAGGCCCTGACGGATCTGCGATTGCTGCACAGACCGCATCTGACGCTTGCCAAGCGGACGATCACGACCGCCCATGGCTGGAGCGGATGCTGTAGCCAAAGCCGTGCTACTTACCACCAGCGCGTTGCCCATCGATGCCGTCGTGGAGGACGAAGTCAGTGTCGATGTCGTCGTCGTTGTCGTCATCGCCGTCGTCGTCGACGTCGTGCCCGGCCGGGACAGCACTGCCCGGTGACCGTTTGGGTCCGTAAAGATGCTGTCATCCCACAAGAGATCCAACTGATACGCCAACGCCGACGCCGATCCATCCTTGACCACCCCGTCGCCGCTGTCCTCGACTGCCTCCACTTCCTGATTGCGGCGAGTGCGTCCCAGTGACGCTTTATCCATTGATGGCGCCACGGCCGTGTCCTGCGTGGTCCAAATGTGTGACAGTGGCGTCAGGGCCACGTCCTCGTCCTTGATTGTGGAGGGTGGTGACGATGACAGTGCCGACCGTTTCTTGGTTTTCCGATGCGATGGCTTGGTCGTCGAAAGTGCGCGTGCCTTCGAGTCAGCTACGTCAGCCGCAGCATCATAAGCGGGAGCACCCGCGGATCCATTTGACTTGCCCGCACCAGACTTACTCTTTGACGACGCCCTTTTCTTAGGCTTGGGCTTTGACGGTTGCTTTGTTTTAAACACCACATCAAAGTCTTCATCATCCTCATCCTCTTCCACGGCAAATGTATCCCCGTCATCCTCAATCTCAATCACATCGCGGCCATCCTTGCGCGTCGCCTTCGTGGGCGATTTGGACTTCTTGCTGGGTGGCTTGTGCTGGCTTGGCCGTGAACGCGAATGATTCCGATCACGAGGTGGTCGCGCATGCTTCCCACTTGCGCGTTGAGCCTGAGCTCGTCGTTGCGCTCGTACTGCTGCACTGCTCCCTGCTTCCTCATAGTCTTCATCGTCCTCCTCTTCCTCCTCGTCATGCTCTGTCGCCAATGCCTCGTACCGCACTACACCGGCACCTCCTCGTCCTCGCTTGGTGGTTGCACGCGGTGGCTTGCGCTCCGCCTTGCCCGCCTTCGTCCCGCGCTTCCGATCCGCCTTGTGGTTATTCATTAGACCTTCGCCCACGTCACCCTCATTCTCCATGGCCAGCGTTCTCCTCTTCTTGTCCACCACAGGCGAGGCATCCAGTACGACGAGCTCCTCCTCCGTGAGCTGCGTGCCCATGTGAATCAGGCGATCCGCTCGTGCCAGCGCGCGTCGAAACCCGGCCTTGTTGGAGACGTTCTTGCTGGTCAGCACCGAGCATGACACACGCTCATAATTGAGCGTGAACGAGCACACATGCGCGGGCGTGAGCGGCAAAACGCTGAGGTCAAACTTGTCCAAGAACATGATCAGTGCCGAGCGCTCCACGGTGACGCCGTCATCCTGTCCGCGACCCGTGCGTTCCGTGGGCACCTCACGCGGTGGTGGGATCGTGAGCTTCTGCTTGAGCTCGATGTTGGCGGCAACGACTGCGTCCCAGTCCAGGAACAGCAGCGCCGGCCACCACGGGAAACCGGTCATCTTGGCCCAAACCACATCGTAGCTCGAGTATTGCTCTTCCACGTGGGCCACCGCCGCGAGATGCACGTCCTCAGCGGCCACCCGTTGCACGTCCGCTGCCCGTGGGCGCGGCCGCAACGCAACCACGACCATAGTGACCGTGACCGTGGTGGTGGTGGTGGTGGTGCTGATGATACGGTAAGTGACGGGATTTGGATCTTGTGTGAGTCGCGATGACGAATGGCGCTTGTGAGCTCTTGATCACAGCGGTGAAGGTAGCAAGAGCAACCCACCAAAGGCGGCACAGGCACGCACACACGTAAGCACACCACGTATGCGCAGACGAATACGGACACGGACGCACAACGTAGCCGCGCGGATCCGCGTCGAGAGGCACGAGAAGGGCGAGCAAGCGTGCGCGCTACCTTGGTCGCGATTGCCTTGGCGCTGTTTGTTGCCACGCTTCCAGTGGGCTTTTACTTGAGCGTCGTCGGACCCATCAAGTGCAGAGAGCAGAGCAATACCGGTATCCAGAGGTTCTTACCAGGGATAGGTTGTTGTTATCTCAAAACGGGTTGATAACGCCGACTGTTCTTGTCATTAAGGTTTGTAACAGCAATAACCCACCCTTCCATCACGAAGAACGGTCGATGAACCTTCTCATTGGCGGAATAGGAATGATGGTGCAGCCACCCCACCAACCGAGAGTGATGGACACGGTTGAGCTCCCAGATGACTCTTCCTTCTTCCATGGTCCCATCGGCACCCGCCATGAGCATGGAGGAGCTACCGGTTTCTTTGGCCGCGATCACAGAGCCGCATTCCGCAATTAGCGAGCACCATGACGACACACGCTTCAAGTTCCAGCACCAGCACCAGCACCAGCACCAATGCCTGCCCATGGGGCAATCCGGCCGGAAGTGGATCCGCTAGCGGCAGCAAGAGCCCGAAGATGCAGGAGATCCTGGACGAAGAGCTGGCGAAAAGTCTGATGGAGGCCGATCTGAAGGCGCTAGCCAACGAAAGCTTGGCGTCTGAGCAATCTCAACTCGACGAGCAGTTTGCTGCGGTGTTGGCGGAAGAGGAGAAGGAGGAGAAGGAGGATGCCACCACCACCTCCACCACCGATCGACCCGACGCCTTCGATGACGGCGACGACTACAATGATGAGGACGACGATGACGACGGTTTGGGCGAGCATGAGGACGACTTGGACGAGTACTTTCGTGCCAAGGGCGGACGGCGCAAAGGTAATAATAATAGCCCCCTTGGAGTCGGCAGTGGCAAGCACCGACTGGATGCCTCGCTCAAGCTCACCCTGGGTTCCGATTTTGACAAGCGCACGCTCATGGTCTTCACGCGGCTCATGCGGCGCCACCACCTGCATGGCGTGGACAAGCGCCTCCACTCGAGCACGCTCTCCGCGATTCACCATGCCGTGGGCCCCGTGGTCTCTGCTGATGCCGAGACTGACGTCGACGTCGACTCGAGCGCGCATTACGTGGTCAAGATCATGAAGGCGCCGCGTCTGGACTACGATGCTCGCATGACCTCGGAGGCATTGCTGCGCAGCCAGCGCCCCATGCACGCCGAGATGGCCGAGAAGTCGGTGCGTCGTCACCTCAAGACCATGGTGGACCATGAATCCTCAGCCATGACGCGCGCGCGGCGCGCGGGCGTGAACGTGCCGCGAGCGATCTGCTCGCTCGAGCATGTACTGGTCATGGACTTTGTTGGTGACGAGGAAAGCAGCTGTGCGGCGCCCGCGCTCCGTGACGTGGCGCTAACCGAGGGCCAGGTGGCGCAGGTCTACCTGGACCTGCTGGGCGCCATGCGCAAGCTCTACCATGACGCCAAGCTCGTGCACGGCGGATTGAACGAGTACAGCGTGCTGTTCCACCACGACGCGTGCTGGCTTGTGGACTTTGCCCACGCGAGCAACGTGAACCACGCCGACCACGAGGCCGCGCTGGAGGCCGACGTGCGGGCACTGCATGGCTTCTTCACGCGGCAGGGACTCGCGCCGGCGGCCAAGCATCGGATCGGTCTGCTGGACGAGCAGGTCATGAAGGAGCTCGTGATGACCGCCACGCCCGCGCGCGTGCTGAACGCCTACCCGTGCCTCAAGCCGTACTTCTACCACAAGAAGGCCACGTCCCCATCAGGTGATGTTGAGACACAGGGCAGCAAGAAGTAGCCGTCGTCATTATCGACAGACGGACAGACAGACCGGCAAAAGCACAGCGACAGAAAGGAGACAAGCGCGGAGCCATCGACCGCGGTCTTGTAAGCATACGCAGTAAGTAGTACAGTACACGATATAAGCTCTAACTTTTTTGTGTGGTTCTTCTCACTGCCGTCGTACTGGTGATGCTACTCCGGACGCTGCTGATGCCACGACTGATGCCCATCTTCGACTATGAATACTGAATGGTGATGATGCTGATGCGGAGTCGGTTTGGCTCAGGCATGCGCGAGGAAGAGGATGGTATGCACGCCCATGACAGCGATGGCGGCCACGATGAGCCAGAGCGTGGCGCACCAGAGCGTGCCGCCTCGGGTGTGGCACCACGCCACGAGCGTCGTGAAGAGCAGCACGGGGATACCGTAGCAGATGAGCACGGTGGTGGAGGCACCGACAAACGCGAACACAACCTCGATGCCCGGCACCCAGATCGCGACCAGCATCTCGGCCAGCAGCAGCGCCGCGGCCACGCCCGCGCGAGAGCGTGGGCCCAGCTGACGAGGCAGTGGCGGTGGCGATTGGGAATTGGGATTGGAATTGGAATGTGTGGGCAACGGCAATGGCAAGGGTGACTGATGGACGGCCACTCGCTTGAAGAGCAGCTCCTCGACGATCACGCGCTGCGGATGGAACAGCGGTGGAAACGTGAGCACTACGGCGGCGAACACGGCTAGCAAGGGTGCGCGCATGAATGGGTCGCTCTTCATGTTGATGAGCACGTTGCCCCGCACGAGCGCGCCGTATAGACGCGCGGCGCTCAGCCCAAACGTGATGTATAGCAGCATGCAGACCACGGCCACGGCCACGATGTAGCGCGTCATGCGCGCGCGCGATCGCCCCAATGGCTCATCGCACTCTTCATCACCGTCGTTGTTGTTGTCGTTGGCGCGGTCATTGCCATGGCCGTCGCGACCACCACGCAATTGCACAAACAATGGCAGCAGGTTGAGATGCATCGTGAACGCGTAGCTAAAGATGGAGATGCTCTGTGCGACACGAGCTAGGATGGGGGCCTCATCATCACCATCATAGGCGTGCTCGCCATCGTTGAGCACCACGACTGGGGCTGTCCATGGCTGTGTGCGTGCGCGATACACCACCGCGACCACCAGCAACAGTGAGCACAGGAGTCCCAGTGCATTAGAGACCTTGAGCATCGACAGCTTCTGCAGCGAGCACAGCGGCCAGACGATGACCACGAACGTGGCCCAGAGGATGACGTTGGACAGCGTCGAGGGCGTGTCCGTGGCGGCGCCTGCGATGGTAGCATCACCACCACCATACACGCCAGGCATCGCTATCCCGTCGTCGCCGTGGTGGCCCATGGTCTCACTGTCGTCGCCATGAAGGAGCAGCTCCGCGAGGAACGGCGTCATGTCGCGCACGATGCGGATGCAGCCCACGCAGCCGCCAAAGATACCGCAGGCCATGATCACGGCCACGACATCGGCCACTCGCTCGCCGCCCATGGCCCAGGCCATGGAGCGGTACGAGGCGGCGTCCGCAGCCACCATGCGCAGGTCTCGCTTGCCCACGACACTGACATGCGCATACAGTAGTGCCTGTGCCGTGAGCGCCATGCAGGTGCCCACCACGATGACCAGCGCCACGGCCGCGCTGTGGGGCAGCACCGCGAATGGGAAGGGCACAGAGAGCAGGCCCGCGCCCAGTGTGGACATGAGCAGGCCCATGGCGACGGGCAGATCCGTGCGCAGCGAATGCTCGGGGCGGTGCAGTACGGCCGTGGTCGCGCCTGGCGACGGCAGAGACATGACCACGAAGTGCGACAGCGTACTCTCGCTGCTGCGGTGACTGGATTTGCCCATGGCGCTGTGGACTCTTTCTCGTCTGTGGGTGTGTGGGTGTGCCGTTGGTTGGTTGGTCGCCCTTCTCGTCGGCAGCGCAAGTGTACGAGTGTGGTCGTGCGTGCGTGGTGGTCGACCTGATGTGAGGTGGTGAGGTGGCGAGCGAGGTAAGGAGGAGACCGCTGACTGTGGCATGACCGCCGCAGTAGCGCACCATAGACAAGAGCGTAGGGCCTAGGGGCAGTGATATCGATTCATGCTGGTGGGATCCGCCGGTAGTTGCCATGGTCATGGCCGACTTGTCTCTCTGGGTCCTCACTCACCCACCCACATGGTATGAGTGAGCTCTAGGTTGCTGCGTATACCGGTAGTACCGTATCTACAGGGTTACTTTGCGAACCCAGTTGGATATGGGGGGGGGGGGGGGGGGG